>CAUYON010029204.1:0-67763 GCA_963573935.1 Arctocebus calabarensis | reverse complement strand
TTTTGAGACAGAGCCTCAAGCTGTCACCCTGGATAGAGAGCTGTGGCATCACAGCTCACAGCAACCTCCAATTCCTGGGCTCAAGCAAGTCTCTTGCCTCCACCTCCCAAGTAGCTGGGACTACAGGCGCCCGCCACAATGACCGGCCATTTTTTGGTTGCAGCCATCATTGTTGTTTGGCGGGCCCGGGCTGGATTCGAACCCACCAGCTCAGGTGTATGTGGCTGGTGCCTTAACCTGTTGAGCCACAGGTACCGAGCCAAGTTTTGAAGTTTTAATTGTAATTTGTTGGCTTTTAGCTTGCAAGGGATGATGGTTTAGGGAGGTTCCAGGGTTAGGAGTCGTAAGGCCTAGCTGCCAAAATAGAAGCTCCTTAGCTCACTGCATGTGCACACATGGTACTCAGTCCACAGATGTATTTCCCATGCAGGGTCTTATGAAAAATGATACTTCTTCGTACCTGTTTGTTTTCCAGTTCACACATAACGAACAGGACCATTAGGGAGGGAATATTTGCTTGAAGGACGTTCTCTGATCCTTTAATCTAAAATGCACACTTCCCACTCTCTCAAATGGTTCCCTGCTCTTTTTCTCAGTTATTTTATATTTGTGTGCATGTTTGATTTTGTGCTCTTTTGCTCATTAAATTATTATCAGCTTCCTGAAGGCAGGAACTTCATCTATTTGGTTTCAATCTACAGCAAATTGCATAGTGCTTGTACATAGCAGGCATTGAATATTAATATTTATTGAGTGAATGCATTAGAGGTTAGCAGAATTTAAACTTGACCTCAATATTCTTTATGTTTTTGCTTAGTTATGACTCCTTTTTTAGTAAACTATAATATAAACTGCTATGTCAGATCAGTAGTAACATAAGCATTTAACATTTGTTTATATGTTTATCCATTCATTTGAAAAATATTTATTGAAAAATATTTATTGCTTGCGTGCTATGCATTGGATAAGTGGTAAGAAGCAAGGTCCTAGTCTTACTTCTAGACTAATTTTGCTTGGCACTAAGTGAGTATTGCGCCAAAGGTGAAGAGGGGTTTCACTTTAATCTGGCAGAGGTCAAGTGGTTTTCTTAAAGTCACTGGAATCACATCCAAGGCAACAGCTTACTCTGTTGAAGTGTTGGCTCAAGCTGAGCTGAAGTGTTAATGTCTGACATCATACCCTTCTTTAGCTGTTTTCTGAAGAATAGATGAGCCAGCCGGGCGCAGTGGTTCACACCTGTAATCCCAACATTCTGGGAGGCCAAGGTGGGTGGATTGCCTGAGCTCACAAGTTCAAGACCAACCTGGAGCCAGAGCGAGACCCCCCCCACCCTAAAAACAGCCGGGTGTTGTGGCAGGCACTTGTAGTTCCAGCTATTTGGGAGGCTGAGACAAGAGAATCGCTTGAGCACCAAGAGTTTGAAGTTGCTGTGAGCTGTGATGTTACAGCACTCAACTGAGGGCAACAAAGTGAGACTTTGTCTCAAACAAAACAAAACAAGTGAGCCAGGCTATTTTCTGATCTAAAAGTGGTTGGAAACCATTTGATGGACCTTTTTATGCTGAGGTTTTGTTTCCTCATTTTTATTTCTATTCAACCTGGCAGAATTTTGCTTCATCAGGTTTCTGGGCCATGGCCTGAATTTCAGCTCTGTGTTTGCTGTTTCCAAGAGCCCCAATAGTTAGGTTCTCTGGGAACAAAGCTACCAACTCTGCACATGACAGTCTGCAGCCCAGAAGCCTGCAGCGGGTGGCTACCACTTCTTTTGTGTGACATAGCTTGGCAGCTCAGTTCTCCCTGGCTCAGAATGCTAGGAATGCATCCTTTTTAGAAGCACACATTATTGTTTCGTTAGAAAAAGAGTAAATTAGTAATAACCAATCAAGAGACTTTAATTGATATCTTGATTCTTCTGTGAAATCTTTTTTTTTTTTGAAAAAAAGTTTTTTGGTTTTTTTTTTAGAGATAGGATCTTCTCTGTCATGTGGGCTAGCATGACAGTGGAAATCTTTACCTTTTTTGTAGAAACAGGGTCTCGCTATGTAGCCCAGGCTGGTCTCTCCCTTTGGCTCATGCTATCCTCCTGCCTTGGCCTCCCAAAGTGCTGGGATTACCGGCAGGATCAAACCACTTTTCTCTCTCTCAAGCTCATTGTATTAATCTCTAGACTGAGAGATTGGTCAAAGATCTAAAGATTTTAAGACTATGATTTAAACTTCCAACATGGCTATTTCTTCTTTATATTGTCTCCTTTTTGTTTCTGAAAATGTGTCTGCTTTATCTTAGTCATTTCCTTGTGCTCTACCAGTTTGTAGGGCAGGGATTATTGATAAATTACATCTAGAATGGACTCTAAAACTCAGTGGCTATAGCAGCAAGAGTTCATTTGCATGTTCTGCCTCAGGCAGCAGGTTGGCTTCCGTGTGTATTTATCACGTCTCCCAGGCTAAAGAGGTAGTGGCTACCTGGGGTATTCTTTTCTCGTGGTAGACACTAGAGCAAAAAAGCCTCATACCAAATCACACAGCATATCTAAGGCCTCTCCTCACATCACAGCCCATTGGTCATAGCAAGTCATAGGGCCAAGTCCAATATCAGGGAAATATACCCTGCCTACACAGGGAGGGAGAGGGGAATGGAGTTTGCTGAATGACTATAACATACAACAGATTTAGTCTATAGCTAGTGCCAATCTGAACTGAACCTCTGTATGGAAAGACAGGTGCTGCTGTGACTAATTAATGATGTCACCCAGTAGAGAATGGCATCCCCTAAACTGAGTGATGGTAATTCATCCAGTTATCAGGTAGCCTTCATCACAGTTTAATACTAGAAATGTACTTTCTTGCTCCTGGCTTTCATAGCACATTCCAGTCTTTCAGTTTCCATTTTATACCACTTGTACTACTTTACTATTAAATATTTTAACTATGAAATTACCAAATTTTAAAGTCCAATCTGTTTTGTATTTTGCCTTGCCTCAAGAATAATAATTTTGCCCTGAAGTCTTTTCCTGGCAGGCTGATAATTAATTCAAGTTGATGACTTCCCTCACTCCAATGTTTGCCTTGAAAAGAGGTTCTAAATTCCCACCTGATCACCACAAATACCCAGAAGGCAGTGAGGTTTACATTATAATGAATTGCTAAAGGGAAAAATCCCTTAACAACAACAAATAACACTTGTTTGATTTTCCTTGCATTTGCATAAATTAGAATCCAGTTTCAAAAATAAAAACCTTGGTAATCTTAGCTTTAAACAATACTAGCACTGATCTATAGGTAATGTAGTAAACAAAATTCTTTGTTACTATAGAGAGATCTGTACCACATATTTCTGTCCAAAGAAAAGGAGGAATTGGAGAATATACCAAGGAAGCAGATCCTTTCATGAGTTCAGGTCAAGGGCAATCAGAAGAGGCAAACACACTGACATTGTAGAACATTGTCTTTTAAGAGGAACATGATAATGAAGGTAGATTAATGTGACAGAAACTAAAGATATGCCTTCTGAAGGGAGCCGGAGACAGGCAGGATGGCAGATGAGTTAATTAGGAACATTTTTTCTAGGAGAAGTGTACTGTGGGGCATGTGCAAATTGACTAGAGACTCGGGCACCCAAAGGGATGGGAAGCAAATTTTCACAGTGGAACAACTAATGACCGGAAGCACAGTGGCAGAATAGACCAGTCATATGTGGAGGATGGAATATAGATCATCTTGCCAGAACCTGAGAGGAGTTGTCTGATCTGTGTGGAAGAATAAGAGAATTGAGTGATGTGCCAGGTTCAATTTATGGAGATGTTCTATACATTGTCTTATAAAGAAAGACTCTGAAATGGTAGACTAGCAATGTTGGACCATATTTAGCATCAGTACAAAAGCACATTTATTGGATGCCTACTTGGGTCCAGTTATGTTCAAGTATATTCAATCTTTTTGTCTTGATTTCCTTGTGGTCTTCATATAAATTTCAGCTGGTATAAAAAATGATCAAATTCTGTTAAACATTTTGATTTAAAAGTAGCATTTAAGATCAGTGGTCCCAGACGCAGCTTCTCACAACTAAATACACATGATATACAGAAAAATATTAATGCATGTCATACTAAAAACTAATGTTGGTGAAACTACAACTACCTGCCAAGGTTGGTGAAATATAAAAAAGAGATCTATGGAACAGAACTTAGAATCACAACTGACACTTAATACATGCTTTACTTCTTGAAACAGAGTAAACCTTCTAGTCTGAGGAAATATGATTTATTCCACTTTTCCTGTCTTGCCCCTGGTTCTCTGTATGTTGACTGGTTTGTTACAGTCTTGTGGCTGGTCGACTTACAGAGGTTCTACTGTAATGATATGGAGATGGAAACCATCTGTGCTAGCAAAGGTGGTGGGATATGTGTGTGTGTATGCACCGTATCGATTCAGAGGGTTAGAGATGAGAGGGTTTGGGTATGATAAGAACTAGTCCAGTCTAGGGACCCTGTCCTGGTTCAGTACCTGTGAGAGTCCAGACATTCTACTCAGAGATATGCATGTTGAGCAGTGCCATGGCCAAAAGCAGAGCACATTCTACCAGGTGTCAGACACTATGTGTAAAGAGATCCTCTCTGTTCTAAAGGCAGTCAACAGTGGACCTGTATGAGAAAGCATTCCCAAACACTCACACATGGAATACTTTCCTGAAGACTGTATTTTCCTGAGATTTGCCTTCAGGGCAATCCAGGGAAACTTAACAAGATTGTTTGGTACCGTAGTAAGGCCCAGGCCTTCCAGACTAACACAGCAGCAGGACATCATCATGCAGAAGGTGCCAGATGATGAGCCAAGTGGCACCTGATACCATGTGCTAGAGTTTCACTTATGCTTTAGGAAAATCCTCAGAGCATCATTACACACATTCATATATGAGGCGAGGTGCTCATTCAGAGTTATGTAACTTGAGTAATATTCTGCTGCTAATTCAAATCCTGCTCTATACAGCCACGAAGTCTGTGTCATTAGTCATCACATTGGGCCTAATAAGAAGATATGAGTAGTAACTCAAAATGCAGAATTGATGCTTCTGGTCCACCTGCTGGATGGATAGGACTGAGCTGGCTTGAGAGAGGCCTCTGACCTTCCTAATCCAAACACATAATAATGCTGGATGAAGCAGAACAAAAATTGTTTTAATTTGTAGCTGAGCTTAAAGCCAGGAAAGAGAAATGTAAGCAGGGGCTGACTCTGAGGACCTCACTGGGTGGAGATTAGAATTGGGCCTTGACAGTTGGAACTGGTATGTCAATGCTTATTCATGGAGGGGTCTGGAAAGAGGGTCCTTGAAAGAAATCAGAAGATTTAGCCCCAAATATATTTCTTTTACGTATTTTGAGATGTCTGCTACAAATCCAGCAGACAGAAGTAAGGCTGCAAAGCTGCCTTTTATGGGGGTTGGGGGGATTGGGGGATTTGCATCTATATCGAATCTTCATTAATGTAGCCAGGTCTTTCTGTATCTGATCCAGGATAGATTAACTGAGGTTTGACACCTTTAAAGGTCTGAAAAGAGCTATTTACTGTCTATTTTGTCAGAGGACTGCTACCTGTAAGGTTTTGTTTATATAGCGAGATCTCTTTGCAAGCCAAACCCCTTCCTTTCTCCCTCCCATCACCTGCCTTGTCACCAAAACCTGTTTTATCACAATCTAAGCCTCCATTCTCTATAAACTTATGTATCCAGTTGGGACACATAGGAGGCTCCTGTATATATATGCTAAGTAAAGTCATATGCCTTTTCTCCTATTAATCAATATGCTCACGTTGGTGAATTTTTAGCAAATCTTTAGGGGGCCAAGGGCTTTGGTTCCTACTCCCTCCAGGTCAGAATCTAGCTAACTGCTTAAACTGGGATTCATCATGGGCTTGTCTACAACTTGGGAACTAGAAATACATTGTCCACTGGTTTAAGTAGATTCAGGGAATCATGCCAAGTGCCACAGTCAGAGTTGAACAGAAACGCTAGCAACCCACTTTAGACTGTGTTAAAAGAGAAACTTTAGATAAATTAAATTTAGCAGAGTTTAACTGAGCAAAGAATAATTCATAAATTGGGCAGTCCCCAAATCAGAACAAGTTCAGAGAGGCTCCATTTCTGCTGAATGGTCAAAGAAAATCTGTAGAAAACAGATGTGAGGTACAGAATAACTCGACTGATAACAGCTCAGTGTGTATCTTATCTGAACACTGTTGGAACCCTTGGCCGCCTTTGATTGACTGAAACTCAGTGATTGGCACAAGAGTAGGTTACAGCCTTTTTGCACATCCTGTTATGTTACTGTTTTTTCTATATAGAGAAACCTTGAGTCTGATTGTAAAATAGGTAAGGCGGAACCTTGAGTCTGAATGTAAAATAGGTAAGGAGGCTGCTACATTTAACTTAACAACTGTAAGGTTGGAAATCATGCAAACTGAATGAAGCTGGTAAATTAGCTTAAATACTGCCCCAGAACCAGTAAAACCCAGAACTCTGTTGGCTGTGGCTGACAGGGAAACGATTGCCAGGGTAGCTCCTGGGTGTAGGGGTAAGGGACCCTTCATCTGTCCTCCCCATTTCTTCTGAAGATGATTATAGTATAAATTATATGTAGAAAACCTCTGTTGACACTCTGAATTATAAAGAGAAAGAGAATAATTGCAAGCAGTCAAAAAAAGCAGATTTTCCCACATACACACAAAAAACAAAAGCAGAGCTGGTCTTTGTTTTTCTCTTTCAGATTGAACACCAGACAACATTGGTCAAATATGTAGAGGTTTTAATTTTTTCTTTTAATTTAAGTCAATTTTTTGAATAAGTAATTTATTCTCAAGGATCGAGGTATGAAAAGATAAGGAGAGAAAGTTTCTCTTCCATCTTCCCTGCAAGTGACATAATACTCAATTCTCCCCAGAAGCTGTGAGTAGGACCAGTGTTTATTCTCTTAAAACGACACCAATTTCCTATCTAATTGTCCTGACTGTTCCAAATGGGTCTCACTGAGCTAATTAAAGTGTCATCAGGACTAACCCCTCTGGAGGTTTGCAGGGAGAATCTCTCCCCTTGCCTTTTCTAGAGGCCACCTGAGTCCCCTTGGCTGGTGGTCTCTTCCACCCTCTTCCATGCCAGGAGCATCTTCAAATCTCTCTGATGCACTCTCTGCCTCCTTCTTCCACATACAAGGACACTGTGATTACCCTAGACCCACCTGGATAACCTAGGATAATCTCCCCCATCTCAAGATCATTTGGTGGGCAACCTTCATTTGATCTTCAACCTTAACTCTTCTCTGCCTTATAATCTAACCTTATTCACTGATCCTGTTTAGGGAACCATTCTTCTGCCTACGATAGTCAGTTTCTTGTGTTCTCCACCAGAGATTTTACACATCAGTATAAACTATTAGGGTTTCGTTGTAGAAGTCAGAATCCACTGTTTCATTCAAACAGAGTGATTTATTAGAGAATTTTTCAGAATCACTGGGAGGGCTAAAGAATCAAATTGTAGGCCAAGTGTCCAGAAATGACCTGTAACTGGGCCACCAAGGGACTATTTTGTTTTTTGTTTTTTTATAAAAGAAGCTATAGAATCAGTAATTTGCCTGCAAAATAAAAAGCCTCTGCTCTAGCTATTGGCTTCAGAACCACACTATCTGTGCCATAATCTACACCAACTAAAGAGACACCTTGAATCCTGCCTCCCTCACCACTGAAAGCAGTTCTAACTTCAAGTCTTGTATGAATACACTGAATTTGTGACTAAATCCCATCTTGGACCCTAGCTGCAAGGAACTTGGGGAAATGTGATTTTTATCTTTATAATTTCTTCTGTGTTGGAAAGCCCATTTGGAGGTTAGGATACATGTTAAGTGAACCAATCTGGTATATACTTGAATACATTGATGTAATTTCCCCTTAAAAAATATATGCTCCTAAATGAAGTATAACAAGAATAGAAAAGCAAGCAACCAATGTATTCAATACTAATATGAAACCAGTAGATGAACAACTATGAAAAAAAAAAAAACACAGTAAAATTCAAGTAGGGAGCAGTGGGGAGGAGATGGGGAGAAGAAGGGGAAGGAGGGAGTTTGGTGAGCTCTCACCCAGAAGGGGCAGTGTAGGGGAAGGAGGGAGTTTGGCGAGATCTCACCCAGAAGGGGCAGTGTAGGGGGGAAGGAGGGAGTTTGGTGAGATCTCACCCAGAAGGGGCAGTGTAGGGGGGAAGGAGGGAGTTTGGTGAGCTCTCACCCAGAAGGGGCAGTGTAGGGGGGAAGGAGGGAGTTTGGTGAGCTCTCACCCAGAAGGGGCAGTGTAGGGGGAAGGAGGGAGTTTGGTGAGCTCTCACCCAGAAGGGGCAGTGTAGGGGTATATGGCACAGCTGGGTGAAGGGCTCAACTACGACTTGGACTTTACCTAACAAACTCAAAGCAGGTAAACTAATCATTTGCACACTTATATTAATCTGAAATGAAAATAAATACAAATAGTAGTATAACTGTGCACGTAATAATGCTCCTGGCTTCTTCTGTCTTTAATTTAATGTGAATGTATCTGGGCAATTTTTTGCCATCATTACACAAAGAACTTTTTAATATTTTCCTAAATTTTTTGTTCTTTTTAAAAAGCTATTGTTTCAGGTTAATCGAGGTTACAAAAAATTAGGTTACAATGTTTGCATTTGTCAGGTAAAGTTCCTCTTATAATTGTGTCCCACCCCCAAGAGGTGTGCCATGCACCCTGACATTGTCTGCATTGAGTGGGAGCACCCCTGTTCCCCTCCTCCCTCCCCCTCCCCATTCCCTCATCCCCCAGCCTCTACCTTGAATTGATTTGAATTTTTCTCTTATGTGATTGTGTTTTAGATTATCTACTGGCTTCATGTTAGAATTGAGTAGATTGGATACTTGCTTCTCCATTCACACAAAGAGCTTTTTATGGTTGTATAATATTCCTTTATATAGGTGCAGCATAATTAAATTAACCAGTCTTTTGATTTATGCTTTTGCTATTACACACATTCATACTATAGGTAATTTTATATTTATATATCACTTTCTCTTGGGTCAATCCCCATAAGCAAAATTTCTAGATCAGAGGGCAATTTCATTTGTAAACTTGGTAAAATTTGCCAAAATTCTTCAAAACAGATTATTCTAGTTTATATTTCTCCAAGCAATTAATAAAAGATCTCATTTTTCCTGTACTCTTGCTGGCATAGGTACATTAAAAACATTAAAAAAAAATAAAAATCTTTGTTCATATGGTGGGCAAAAAACTGGTTTAATTCTAACTTGCACACCCTGTATGAGAACTAAAATTGAACATCTTTTTTGTGAACTCTCTGCTTATAATCTTGGTATATCTTTTCTTGACTTGTTTTGCCTTTTCTGTAAGTATTCGTAGAAGACCCTTTTTATGGAAATCAAACACTTTAACTATGACATTATTTGCAAATACATTTTTCTAATTTATCAGTTGTTATTTAACCTTTTAAATGATTATACATGAAGACACTTTCTATTTTTATATAGATAAATTATTAATCTTTCTGGATAACTTTTGGATTTCTGTCATTGTTTGAAAGGTCCCCTCTACTCAGATTCTTTTAATAAATAATTTATAGAAATCTATTTAGAATATGTAAAATGCAGAAATTTTAGGATAGAAATTTAGTTTTTCCAGATGTCTGTGATATTTCTTTGCTTTCTTTTAGTTCTTATTGATCTGTCCATTCAAACTTCAAAACCAACTCTTCTAATTATCATAGCTTTATAATAATGTATTTATATATTAGAATAAGTCCTTATTTATACTTTCTTTTTAAGATTGTCTTTCATGATTTCTTTTTTAAAAAAACTGTAGAAACATTTTATCTAGTTCAAAAAAATTCTCATATTTTTATTGAGATTGCTTTATATTTAGGCATTAACTTAGAAATAAGTTCTATTTTTATTCTATTGAGTCATTTTATCCAGAATATTTATGTGCCTTTTATATTTTTTAGTGCTGATCTCTTTTTGTAAATTACCATTTGAGTCCCTTGGGAGTGTTTTAACATTTTCTCATTAGGCTATCTAGATATTTTATCTTTTTGTTGGTTTTATAAGTTTTTTATTATATTCCATTATATTTCAATAATTATATATTATACTTTCTGTTTTTATGTACAGAGGCTACTGATGTCACTATATTACTTTATTGTCCTTACATATTTTTCTACATTTGATCTGTAAGGTTAGAGTCAGCAAATTCTCTATGAAGCATCAGCTAGTGAGTATCTTAGTCTTTGTGTTTTGTTACAACCTCTCAACTCCACTGCTGTAGCATGAAAGGAGCCGTAGAGAAAATGTAAATGAGTAAACACAACCGTGTTCCATGAAATTCATCAAATCTTTACTTGTGGGCACAGACATTTGAATTTTACATAACTTTTATTTATCGCAGAATATTATTCTTCTTTTGATTTTCTTTTTTTAGCCATTAAAATCATGAAAAACATTCTTATTTCATGGGGGAGACATCGACATGCATGGCCACCTTGGCCCCATGAGCTGTAGATTGACAATCCCCAATCAAGATGAATAAAGGTCCCTCACCACAGACATAATTCTGTTTCTCCTCTTTTGCTTTCTCATTCTAATACTGTATTACCTGGAGTATGAATATTCTTAGGTATTATATTTTATTGTGAATTAGATTCTGTATCATTATAAAGGACCCACTTTTATTTCACTTCTTGGTTAGAATTCTACATTGTCTTATATTAATTTCACACATATCTCTTTCTTTTGGTTTCTACTTTCCTATTATACATTTGTCCATTCCTTTTACTTTCAAATTTTCTAAATTCTTTTAAATGTGCCTATTATATAGGGAATAGAGTCAGTTTTTCTTTGTTATAAAACCTGATAGTATTTTTCTTCTCATAGGTGAGTTTAATCAATTTATGTTTGTTGACATGAGAGTTATGTTTGATGGCATTGATTTTTATTATTTTGTAATATTTATATAATGAATTAGGAAAGAAAAACCAGTAAAATCAGAACATATAATTTGAGGGAAAAACCAATAAGCTATTAGCCAACTTTTTAATTGTAGCAAGAAAACTCACAAATGATAGATTATAAAAGTAATCACTCATATTAAGAAATTCAATTATTTGAGGTGATCTTGGTTCAACTTCAAGAAAATAAGTTTAAAAGTCTCTATAAAATTGGTAATTTTATGGGAAAACACGGTATACCTAAATTTATCTCAGAACACATACACAAAATCTAGATAAGATATAAAGTTATGTTAGAAATTAATACTGAAGGCTTGGCGCCTGTAGCTCAAGTGGCTAGGATGCCAGCCATATAGACTGGAGCTGGCAGGTTTGAATCCAGCCCCAGGCCTGCCAAACAGCAATGACAACTCCAACAAAAAATAGCCAAGTGTTGTAGTGGGCGCCTGTAGTCACAACTACTTAGGAGGCTGAGGCAAGAGAATTGCGTAAGCCCAAGAGTTTGAGGTTGCTATGAGCTGTGATGCCATAGCACTCTACCCAGGGTGACAGCTTGAGACTCTGTCTCAAAAAAAAAAAAAAGAAAAGAAAAAAGAAAGAAAGACTGAAAAAAATTAAACTTACTAATTAATTTTAAAAGTATTCTTTTTAAGTAATAGGCCAGGCATGGTGGCTCATACCTATAATCTTAGCACTTAGCGAGGCCAAGACAGGAAGATCACTTGAGGTCAGAAGTTCTAGAACAGCCTGGGCAACATAGTGAGACCAAGTCTCTACAAAAAACAATGATAAAAAAAATTAGCCAGGCATGTTGGTGTGTACCTGTAGTCCTAGATGCTCTTAGGGGGCTAAGCCAGGAGGATCACTTGAGCTTGTTAGTTGGAGGTTGCCCTGAGCTCTGATTGTGCCACTGCATTCCAGACTGGAAACAGACAGAGACACCCTGTCTCAGAAGAAAACAAAAAAGTAATAAACCCATTACAAGTTAACATAAATAACATATTACAAATCCCTTTAATATCTGACTCAATCAAAGATAGTTGGATTCTTATGCCTACTTCTGCAATCTGTTGCAATATAATGTTTGGTTGAAATAAAAAAAAAAAATTCAGCCTCACACAGCTATGTAGTTAGAAAATGGAGGAGTATTTTTTTGAGACCAGTCTGGACAAGAGTGAGACCTTGTCTCTACTAAAAATAGAAAAACTAGCCCTATGTTGTGTTGGACGCCTGACTACTCAGGAGGCTGAAGCAAGAGGATCACTTGAGCCAAGAATCTGAAAGTTCTGTGAGCTATGATGATGCCCCAGCATTCAAAGCCTAGGTGACAGAGTGAGACTCTGTCTCACTCTTTTGTCTCAACACAAAAACAAAACAGAAAATGGAGGAGTATTTTAAGAGCCTTTTTGGCTATTCTTTGGTAAGAAATCAGAACTGGATAATTGGTGGCTTCTTAAATGTTAGTTTCAGTGTAGAATCTGAAACTATGTCTTTGAACTTTTTGTACTCTGATAAACAAAATACATTAGTCTTTCTTGCAATTTGAATGGATCTTTTGCTCATGCATGAATTTGCAAAATCATGTATTAGATATTTGGAAAATACTCTTCTAAATGTTGGTGCATTTCATTGGACAATGTAAAAAATAAAAATCAAAATATCACTACTATTCTTATTAATAAAGTCTCCTGGTGATAGGTATAAGTTGTCCAAAATTCTAAATTTTCACTTAAAAACCTGAATTTTCTCTTTGACAACAAATACCGTCGGGTATTATCCTTGAAGTCAAGTTGATTTCTTTCATTTTTGATAACATGTTTGCCATCTACCTAAATCTGAAAACACTTCATTTGTCTTGTCAGCTTTTCTTTCAAGTAAGAATGGTGTTCCATGGGGAGGAAAAAAAAAGAGCTAGCACCTTCTTTTTGCAATTCAATTACATAAGAGCTTTTCCTTGAGACAGACATGGTGCTTCAGTGGGTAGCAGAAGTGCTTTGTGTGGGCTTCCTGTTTTATCACACAGAACACAAAAAAGATTTGTACTCAAGGGTCAATAGTTAATAACATTAACAACTTCACTATTTCATCATGGATATTCTTAAGTGAAACTGACATTATAATTAATTTATTCATTTTACTGTGAGGCCACGGCAGTAAAGAATGCAAGGACCACTTGAACGCACTGGTGCTACTGTCCTCAGAGATTTCTGCTAAGGCTGCAGCAGTTTCACTCACCGTGACTTTTGTGCCACTGGTACAAATGTGAGAATAGTTGTTCTAGGATAGACCATTAGATTCAAACAACGTTATTTAACACATTGAGTACTACACTTAAATTACTGCCAATCATTCACAAACAGATCTTCTTTGTAGAGTACGTACTGTTATAATTAGACAAATATAAGCTAAACTGCTGAGTCCAGCCACATCTAAAATTGAGCCATGTCTAAGACAAAAGCATAATTCTTCAGATGAGTTATGAGCTGAGTCTTTATGTTTGCAGGTACATCTTTAGTTCCACAAGTTGGATTACATCATTGGAAAGTGACATGATTTTGTTGACTGAATGTACATTCAGTTGTGATTACTGAAAATACATGAATAATGTTTAGGTCTTAGACTTCAGGACATGAAATTCAGCAATATCAACTATACAAGTTTTGTTAGTCTCTAGGTTTGTGTGTGTGTGATATTGTGAAACACAGTAAAACCTCTGTAAGTTGACTGCCCAAAGAACTGTGACAAACTGTTCGACATACAGAGGTGGTCAACATAAGGAGTTAGGCCTACTGTGCTGATATGTACATGTGGTGCATGTCCAATCTATGAAAATTAGATCAACTTCAGGAAGTGGTCAGTGTAGGGAGGAGGTTGTTCATTGTGGAGGTTCTACTGTACTATATATACATGTGGTCTTTGTTCTGTTTCCTGGCATAAACTCCTAAAACTTGTGTAATCTCCAAAGTGATGCGCCTTTCATATGCTAACAGGTTGACTGGTGACTTCAGGTTAGGGATAATTGCTAGAAAGACTAAGGCACCCGGCAAACTTGGGAGGAATGAGAGGGACTGAAGGTTAAGTGGATGGACAATGGTTTAGTCAATTATGCCCATGTAATGAAGCTCCATAAACACTCAAAAGGACTGTGTCTCAGGCAGCTTCTTGATATCCGAACACATGGAGATGCCTGGGGGTGTCGTGCCCGGGACGGCCTGGAAGTTCCATGCTCCTCTCCACCTGCCTTGCCCTGTGCATCTCTTCCTCTCTACATCTCTACATCCTTTATAATAAAGTGGTAAATGTAAGTGTTTCCCTGAGTTCTGTGAGAAGCTCTAGCAAATTAATTGAAACCAAGCTTGTGGAAACACCGATTCATAGCTTGTCAGTCAAAAGCACAGGTGAAATAACCCAGGCTTGCTACTGGAATCTGAAGTGGGGAGCAGTCTTATGGGATGGAGCTCTCAACCTATGGGATCTTACACTGTCTCCATGACCATCATGAGAAATCTCCACAAATTTTGGTGACCAGAGTGTCTCTGCACAACCAGCTTCCTTGCCTGGTGCCCAGGAGGAATTCAGTCCTGAGACAGCCAGGGTTGCAGTGGAGAAAGACGTTAATACTGCAAGGTGCCATGTGAGCAGATGGGAGAGATTTCTGGAATCCATCTCCCCAGGAATTTTGGGGCTAAGGTTTTTTAAGGTAGTTTGTCATACAAAGAGCTAGGGAATTGGGTCTTCTGAAAGGCTGGGGATGATTCATGGAGTTGGAAGCAGAAATTGTCTTCTTGGCTGAGACAAATCCTGGATAGAGAGTCATTGGACCTAGTGAGTCATCTCCCACCCATGGCCACATTGACGTCAGTGTGTTCCCTCCAATGGACAGTCTGCAAAATTTCTCAAAAACTGGTCTTAGGTTTTACAATAGCAGTATTATCTACAGAAGAAGTTGAGGAAGTCACAAATCTTGCACCAGTGAAGGATATGTGGCTGGCAGGCAAGCTGGGAAACAGTGGCTGCCTAACTTTTAGCCATGTCTATGTGTCTGTAGGAATTGACTTTACCACAGTTCTTGCCTTATGGTCTTATGTTTCTTTAATATAGGCAGCCATATTTCCTGTTTTGAAAGTATGGGAGAACCTGAGTTTGATTTTTATCCTGTATCTCTCCCTGTGCATTTCTGTAGCCAGTGCAATAGATAACTTACTCTGTATGCTGTTTTACCAGCCTTTCCACTTTGGTTTGAAAAGCTACAACATTTTTTTTTCCACTCATCACATGTGTTTTTTTAAAAAATTATTCCTTTTTCTTTAAACTGTGAAAAATTGGTCTTAAAATGATGCCTCAACTTGACGGGCTCCTAATACTATTTACAAGTGTGAGCTAACTGTCAAGAAGAGCACTTCGCTCTTTCTTTCTGAGATTCCTACCTCCCTCTCCTCACCTACCCCTTTGCACTCTCTACTTGATGACAACTACTTTGGAATCGGGTATTCCACACATTTCTGTGGTTTGGATTTTTAGTTCTTCCCTGTTTTGTTGAAAATAGAATTTGCATTTTTGTTATCTTTTTTTATTTGTTGTCTTGGGATGATTTTCAGGAGGGGGAAGGGAAGTGCCTAAATGATATGAACATTGTTGACCAAAAGAACTTGAGGCAAAATTCATTTAAGTGGAGAATTTATTTGGGCCAAGATGAGGACAACTGCCCCAAAGACTCAGACCTAAGTAACTTTGGATATGAGCTCTGTTCAGCCTTTGTGACAAGTTAAGTTTTTAAAGGCAAGAAGCAAGTTTTTAAAGGAGGGGTGAGCTGATTCAACAAGGTCATTTATCAGGAATTCTCATTGGTGGCATTGATTGGTAATTGGCTGTCCATGTTGAACTGTGGGTTCTGGTGTCTAGTGTGCAGCATTGATAGGTTAATTTATTCCCACTTGTAGCATCAGTCAATCTAGAGTCCACATAACAAGCAGCTTCAAGGGAGAATTACGGAGCTCAAGGTGTTACCGAATGAAAAGGTTCTGGCTGCCTGTTACTGTCAGCCAATTGCAGAGATGGGGATTAGGTCCAATAAGCTTTTTTGTCTAAAGGCCAGTCATTCCAGAAATCAGTGAGAGTAGTCTCTCAAAGACTGTTCTGCCTCAGGTACAGTTTTAATAATTTTTATAATGGAACACAAGGAAACAAAGCTAGAAAACTTTATCTGACAGAAAAGTAGCCTTTACCCTAACAATGTAGCAACACTTACACAACATAAAAGTAATCTTCACTCTAACAAAATATCTAAAAGAATCATCAAACAACAGCAAAGTAACTTTTACTCTAGCAATATAACAATACTTATTGTCTACCTGTGACTACCTCCCCCCAAATTTTTTGAGATGAACATTCTCACCATCATGGTGAAACCTTAACTAGATACTCGTGGAAGGTGTGTGCAGAAAGAATGTGGGCTACAGAGACTCGGTGGGCTGTGTTGCTCCAGCTTAGCTTCTTTGACTTCATCTTGTAGGTCACTCTTCTGGCTTCAAAAGCGGGTAGTGGAACATAACTGCTGTCTTATTCCTGTGTCTCCTGGAGTCTGATAATTTCGAGGAGGTTTGCAGTCCTCACATAAAAGGTCTCTTTTCTTAATCAACATCTTTAAACTACAAGTCACCACAAAATTATTTCTTTTTTCAGATAATAAATGTTTTACTCTCTTATAACATAAATACGTAAGAGAAAAAAATCATGAGGATACAGTTTGATTGTTTATGACAAAAGAAACACCCATTTGACCGTCTGTGGGTCAAGAAATATAATTAAAGCCCATGACCCTTCCTGGCTCCTGTCAATCTCCCCCCTCCTTCTGATTTCTAGCAAGTTAGCTTGGCTAGTGTTGGAATTTTGCATAAATGAAATAATACAACTCTTATTTGTTTATGTCTGACTTCTGTTAAACATTACATTTGTGGGATTCATCTTTCTGGTGAGTATAATAGCACCATTTATTATCCATTCGACTGCTGATAAACATTCAGGCTACCACGAATAATGCTTCTATGAATATATTTACACATTTTCATGCACAGATGTATACATTTTTATGAATATGCCAAGGAGTGGATTTGCTGGGTCATGAGATGTCCATGTTTTCAGCTGTAGTGGATACTGCCAAGAAGTTCTCCAAAGTGCCTTTAATTTAAAATTTATTTTGATGACTAAGAGGTTGAAGATTATTATATATAGAATGTTGACTGTTAAAGTTTTTTAGGGGGAACTCCTTATCAAAAACCATGCTCATTTTTCTTGGGGGCTTCTATTTTTACCTTAGAGATATAAACCAAAGGCAGATATTCTGAATAGGACCCTTTTGTGGTTTATATGTATTGCAAATATCTTTTCCCACTTTGTTTTGCCATTTTGTTCAGATAGATTATCAAAAGATAAAGATATTTTGTTATCTTTTGATAATCTAAAGTTTATAATTTTGATGTCCATTTATAAATATTCTTTATGGTTTCTGCTTTCTGTCTTTAGCTTTAGAAATTTTTTCTTGGCTTGGAGCCTGTAGCTCAAGCAGCTAAGGCATCAGCCACATACATCAGAGCTGGCAGGTTCGAATCCAGCCCAGGCCTGCCAAACTACAATGACAACTACAAACAAAAAATACCTGGGTGTTGTGGAGGGCACCTGTAGTCCCAGCTACTTGGGAGGCTGAGGCAAGAGAATTGCTTAAGCCCAAGAGCTGGAGGTTGCTGTGAGCTGTGACACAACAGCACTCTACTGAGGGTGATGGAGCGAGACTCTGTATCTAGAAAGAAAGAAAACATAAAGCTACCTTCCTATCTTCCTATTTTTGTTTTATCATTCACATGTAGATCTGTAATTCAACTGGAATTTATTCTTGTGTCAGGATTAATTTTTTCTAGGTAGATATTCAATTAACACAGAACACATCAGTGTTTTGTCTGTCATAAATCAAGTGCCAGTTATGTGGAGTGAAAGAGAGAAGTGGTGGGTGGAGAGAAAGAGAGACAGACACACAGAGAGAAAGATACTATCTCAGTGAAGAAGTTTCCACATTCAACTAATTGATATTCAGGATAAAGACAAGGGAGAAGGTAAACAGGAGGCAATCATCACAGAAATAAATACAAGAACAGTTTGCTGGGCTGGGCTGAAGGGATAGATGAGCCTTCCAGTTAAAAAGACCTACCATGTTTCAAACAGGGTGAGTGTAAAAAGACCTAGACCTAGACCCAAAATGAAATTTTAAATCACCTCAGAGAATGGGGAATTGATAAAATATTCCAGAGATGGACAATGCAAGTCAACTAGAAAGGAGTCAGAATTTGAGTAGCATCAGGCTTCCCACCAGCAATAATCAATGCTAGAAAGCAGTAGGTCAGTTGTAAGGGAAAAGGAATTTCACCTAAAACCGTATCTTTTACTAAATGACTAAGTATGAGGGCCTTGGAAGGACTCAAATGGTTTACTTTTGGCAAAATTTTTAAAAAGAAATTTAGTTGAGAATGTACCCTACCACAAAAAAAAAAAATTGCAAATGAAGAAAGAAGTGTAAGCTACAATAGAAAAAAGAAAAGAAAGGCAAGGGAGGGAGGGGAGAAAGGGCCCTCAATGCCGCCAGCTGTGCAACGGTCTAGAAATACGTCAATATAAATTGGAGTGGCAGGTTTTGAGCTCAAGAATATCTTTAAGGGCATGAATGGATTCTTTCTAGTCATTAATGGAATGACTAAAAAGTTAGATGGTATTAAGGATATGGTAAAGAATGCAAATATTACTTCTCTCCACAGAGAAAAGACATTCAGAAACTTTAGGAAGAAATATTTTTTAAGAATTCATGGTCCAAATAAGAAGTGAATTAGGTGTGATATGATTTAGAGACTGGTGTGAATAAAAATAATCCGTCTGATCTTTGTGCTAAGAACTTTATCCGTTGTGGATCACAGGTTGTGACACTCTTACCCAAAGCCATTTGGTCATATTGGAGTGAACCATTCATGTAGCATCACAATAATTTAAGTATTCCTTACTGACTTTCAGTGAAATCAATAACCAAAACAATGGAGGGTGCATTGTAGGTACAGAAAAATGTAAATGTTTTTAATTTTGAAATCAGAAAACCTGGCAAGAAGGCAGGGAAGGGACATAGATACTATTAGATTATAAGGGAAGACATTAAGGGCTGTTGCCTACATTGGATAGAATTAGGTGGAGCTTTTAGAATGTCATTGATACATAAAAACAGTAAAAATGGTAACTTGGATAAAAATAATTTTTGAAGAGTAAGCTAATATCTCATCTGTCACAAAAGAAAATCAACAGATACATTCTCAAGAACTAATAATTTAGTAAAATGCTATAAGGAAATTGTTTTAAGAGCTGGAACTAACCACTGGAAAAACTAAAGTACAAATGTAAATAATGCTTGCCTCTGGGGAGAAGGGATTTTATTTTTGATTATGTAAATGTATGACTTTGATCAAAACATGCAGCATATAAAAAGATACATCATGTCAAATTGGATTATTTCCAGAAATGCTAATACAATTCAACATTAGAAAATCTATTAAACGAAATCACTACTTTAACAGATTGAAGGAGAAAAATAATCATCTCAAGTAAATGTAGAAAAGTTGAATAAAATTCAACAACTATTGATGATTCTAAAAATAGAAATCAAAGAAAGTTTTCTTAATTTGAAAAAGTTACATGTGGGAAAAAAATACCCACCTAGCATTTATACTCCATATTCAAATGTTTAAACTATTCCTTTTAAAATCAGGAGTAAGAAAATGCTTTGATTTGAAATTAATTCTAAATGTCCTACCTTACCCAATAATATAAGGAAAAGAAGTAAGAAATAGGGGTAGATTATTCTGTGTGAAGATTATTTGCACAGAAAATTCCTAAAAATCATAGACAATAAAAATGTTTATCAAGATTGTGGATGTAGGATTTTATTTATGTGAATTTTTAACAGATAATTTATTTTAAAAGATGTTATTATAGTAGCTACAAAAATATGTAAGGCATCTAGGGATTAATGTTAAAAAATTATAAAAAAAATTATAAAATTTTATTGAAAGAGATAAGAAAATATCATGTTTAGTTAAAAAGGCTCACTATTGGTAAGACGCCAATCTTCTACAAATTATCTATAGATTTAAGATAGGTTCAATAACAATTTTAGCAGATATCGTTTTATGGAATCTGACAAACTTACATTAAAATTTATATGGAAAAGCAACAGACAAGACTGGTCAAAAGGTACCTGAAAAAGAACAACCTAGCAAATTACCTAGCAGGTAATTTGTGCTCATATGTACCAGACAAGATGTACTTAATATGTATAGCAGTTGTGTGCACAATGGTATAGGTTGAAACAAAACAAATTTTAAAATTGGAAAGAGCCCACATGTTCATCAGAAGTAAAATAGAGAAATAAATTATGATTCATGTATATTCATATACAGCAATGAAAAATGAATGAATTGCAGCTAAATGCATCAGCCTGGATACATTTGAAAAGCAATAACGTTTAATGAAAAAGTATATCTTAGATAAATACATGTGATCTGATCTCTCCCTGTAAAAGTCCACAAAGATAAAATTAATAGTACATTATTTGTTTTAGGATAGATAATATATATGTTTAAAGGATAAAGGATATCTATGAGATTAAGGTAATGTTTAATTTTATTTATTTATTTATCTATCTAGAGACAGAGTCTCACTCTGTCGCCCTGGGTACAGTGCCATGGCATCATAACTCACAACAACCTCAAATTTTGGGGCTTGAGCAATCTTCTTCCCTCAGCCTCCTGAGTAGCTGGGACTATACCAGGCTAATTTTTCCATTTTTAGTAGAGACACGGCCTCACTCTTGCTCAGGCTGGTCTTGAACTCCTGAGCTCAAGCAATCCACCTACCTCAGCCTCCCAGAGGGCTAGGATTACAGATATGAACCACCGCGACAGACCTTAAGATAACATTTTAGATAGTTGTTATTTCTGAGAGTAAAGTGGGATTACAGTGGTTTACAAGGTATTCCAAAAGTACTGGGAATATTTTAGTTTCTAAGCTGGGTGGTGAGTTGGGAATTGAGCTTATTATTCATGAAAACATGCATAGATGATTAATCATAGAAGATCTTATTCATCTCTTCCCCAGAGGTAACTGCTTTTCTAATCAAATATTTTATATATGGTCTATATTTTTTAATGGGTGTATATGTACACAATTGAATTGTGTATATCAAAAGAATTATATGATAATTAAATTTATATCAATGATATCATACTCCATATATCTGAAACCTACTTTTTAACTCCTGTTTTCAAGATCTTTCTATATTTATCCTTAACGTGCTTATTTTAAAGAAGAGAAAATTAAGACTCAGAAAATCAAAAATCCAGAGAGGCTCAAGGCCCAGAGTGATCCAAGGTCATGCAGTTGTGAATTATGCTGGAATATGAACTGATATTAATACTACATTTTCTCACTTGTAGATCTAATTTATTCATTTTAAATGATAACAAATGAACAGATTTCTGCTTATTTTTTAAAGTTTACCTTAGTTTTCTTTTTTTGCCAGACAGTCTCAGCCTTTGCAAAAGTTTACCTTTTAAAATATAAATACTGGGCTTGGCGCTTGTGGCTCAACGGGCTAAGGCACAAGCCACGTACACCTGAGCTGGCGGGTTCGAATCCAGCCCGGGCCCGCCAAACAATGACGGCTGCAACCAAAAAATGGCCAGGCGTTGTGGTGGGTGCCTGTAGTCCCAGCTACTTGGGAGGCGGAGGCAAGAGACTCGCATGAGCCCAGGAATTGGAGGTTGCTGTGAGCTGTGATTACACAGCACTCTATCCAGGGTGACAGCTTGAGGCTCAGTCTCAAATAATAATAATAATAATAATGAATTAAAAAGAACAAAATAGCTGGGCATTGTGGTGGACACCTATAGTCCCAGTTACTTGGGAGGCTGAGGCAAGAGAATCGTTTAAGCCCAAAAGTTTGAGGTTGCTATGAGCGGTGACACCACAGCACTCTACCAAGGGCAACAGCTTGAGACTGTGTCAAAATAAATACATAAATAAATAAATAAATAAAGTATAAATACTGCCATGAACTTCTTTGTGCAAGACTCTGGTACACACACGCATATATGAGTATCTGCATTTTTAATTTTCTTAGATATTGCCAAGTAGTGTATGAAAATCCCAGTTTCTTCACATTACCAGTGTTTATTATTTTCCTGATATTTTGTGATGCTAAAATTTTGGTCATTTGAGTTTACTGTTCTATGAATTGCCTGTTAAAACTGAAGTGCTTTATTACTTCTTAGTGAGTGGTTGAAGATGTTAATACATATTAGAGAAAAATAATCCACATATGTTCTAAATATTTTTTTTCTCTGTCTGTAGTTTGTCTTTTAACTTTGGGTTTGGTGTCTTTCTAATATAGATATCTTTTAAACTGAATTTAGTTGGGTGTGTCAGTCTTTCCTTGGATTTGTGCTTTTTTCTGAATATGTTTATTTTTAAGGGAAGTATAACATTATATCATAAATTATCTTTTTGACTTTTAGAGGACTACCAGGTTGTCTTCCAGACTTGCGATATGTTTTTGTACCAAAATGATGGCATATATGAAAACGCAGATGCCAGTACCAGGACTCAGACCAAAGTGGATATTACCTGGATCCTTCTACTGCGCTACTATATTCACCTTCAAAGGATTAATAATATGAACAAACTGCTAGGTAGGTTTTTGATGTTTTAAGAGAGAACCACTTTTCCCCAATTCTGGTTTATACCATGATTCTTATTTAGAAGTATAAGATGCTTTTGAAATCTTTCTGAGTGAACTGTTACCAGAAGATGAGAATTTTCGGGGTTTTTAACCTGGTATAGATGGACCTTTGGAAAAAATAGCATTTCAATAGAATTGGTTTCTTTAGACATTCCACATATTTTATTTCACATATTTAAAACATGATAAGGAGGAACCTGGAGGCTTCCTAAGACTGCCAAGTAGTGCCTGGCTCACAATAGCTAAGAACTAGTGATCAAAGGTTATTTAAAATGAACAAAATGAACAAAATTTGAAATTTTGGCTTTGGGGAGACAGAGAAAAGAAATGCATAATTCCAGATAGGATATTTAACTCTATAAAGTTTTTTTCTTTTTTTAATTGCTATCTAAAGAATACCCAGAAAAACTGGTAAAGTCCTTTTCATATCAGCCCCTTTTTTGATTTTGTGACAGTGTGTATTGTGTTTTGTCTGTGCCCATGAAATTGGTGACCCAGTGTTGCTCATTAGTCCAAATAGACAGAAGAAATAGCTTGACCCATGTCAGGGCCCTGTGATGGCAAAGCCAGCAGGGAAAACAGGCTGAGTCATAGAGTGCCTACCACAGTTGTCAGGAGTTAGCCACGGGAAAAGCATCACTCAGCAAGGTGTCAGGACTGAAAGCTCTGTTGCACTGGGAGCCAGAACAAGGAGAGTTGAGAGAGAAAGGACGTGGATGTGAGCAGTGCAGCCAGGCCTGGTGCTGCCCTGGCAGTTCAGGTCACTTCTGAGTTCACAGCCGGCACTTCTCAAGTAAGGCACCCACATTTTGCCACTTTCCTGCTACCTGTACTTTCTCTGATGCTAGGAGCGCTTGCCCAGTCTGCAGTGCCAAGGACCCTACACACAGGAGTAACCTCCAACTGTTGAGGAGGGGAGCTTCTCTCTCAGTCTCCCAAAGTGAATAATTGCACATGGTTTTTCAGAAGGTCCCAATGAGCTGAGCCCTCGCTGCCTGTGGCTGCAGCCCATTCATCCAACCTCGTTGGCTCTTGTTATTTCCTTGTTCACAGTTTGCCCATCCCCTCTCTTGTGCTCTTTGAGAACACTATTCAAATGAACTACCTGCATCCAAATTCTTGCCTTAAAATCTGGAGGATTTTTGAGGGGAAGAGGATTGCCCCCAGTATAAAACTTGCAGACTTGGCTCTCATGCACAGTGGTTACGGCACCAGCCACATACACTGAGAGTGGTGTGTTCAAACCCGGTCTGGACCTGCTAAACAACAATGACAACTGTAACAAAAAAATAGCTAGGTGCTGTATCGGGCCCTTACAATTCCAGCTACTTGGGAGCCTGAGGCAAGAGAATTGCTTAAGCCTGCGAGTTTGAGATTGCTGTGAGCTGAGACGCTGTAGCACTCTACTGAGGGTGACATAGTGAGACTCTCTCTCAAAAATAAATAAATAAATAAATAACAACTTGCAGCAATATCCTCCTGCCTCTGATTCCAATAGCGTATAATCTCAAAAAATGGCAGATTGTAGGCAGCCTTGGGTTGGGATAACAAGGATAGTAGTTAGTGAGCAAATGCCAAGAATATTGAGATCATCCTGTGATTGAACATGAACCTAAACTAAGGTCTTTTCTTCCGTAAGCATCTGCAATGCTGGGATCTGGAATTTCTGTGCCAGATGATACACTTCTCACATCCCTTTACAATTCCGAGTTGATTTTGCGTCAGAAAGAAATGCATTTTTTCCTTAAAAAATTCTTAGAGCTGTATTCTTCTTCTTGTATTGATGAATTTCCAAGAGAACTTCTTCAAGGGTTGGAAAATCCACCTCTTCCAGAAAAAGTCTTATATGAAGCATCATCCAAGGTAATCTTTTAAAAATATTACAAAATGCAGAATACAAATGTCTTCATATAATAACTGAGAAAATGCCAGGAAGGCTATTTAATCAGTTTGATGAAAATAGTTAAGATTGTATATGAAACCAGCACATTGTACCCCTTGATTGCACTATTGTACACAGCTATGATTTAATAATAAAGACAATAAAAAAAAATTACAAATTTATGTAAAACTTCTTAGAATCATCCTTATATTTCTGAAGGAAGCATATTAATTAAAATATATTCTGGCACAGAGGTCTAGGAAGGCTCATTTCTGTGTTACCATATGGGTAGGCCAACCAAACATAAAGAGTTTTTAGGATACTTCACATTTGAAATATTGTCTTCCCCCCTCAAATAATGCTATATTTATTTCAAATAGTTAAAACTCTAATCAATGAGTCAGTGTTATGTAAGGTTATTTATTTATTTATTAATGTTTGGGGTTTATTGAGGGTACAAAGAATTAGGTTACACTGATTGCATTTGTTAGGTATAGTCCCTCTTATAATTGTGTCCCGCCCCCAAGGGGTATGTCATATGCCATGACCCCCAAGTCCCTCCCTGTTCTGTCTTCTTATGCTCATAAATCTTTAAAATGTCTCAGGATATTCTAGATTCCTGCACAAAACATCTCTTAGGCAGCCATTTTGCCAAGAAGTTACACAAATTTCATCACCCTATGAGAAAACTGGAATGCGAGTTCCTAAATCTATGCCCAATTCTTGATTCTTTCTTTTAACTTCATAATTAAAACCATTCACTGTGCGTACTTTTTTTTTCTTTTAACTGTGTGTACTTCTTGCCATTTTAAGTATAAATAACCAATAGAGGTAATTTTTAAATAAATGAAGAGTTTTAAGTTTTTTTATTTGGGGAAGTATTATTTAACTGCATGGAATTTATGAAAATATGTAATATGAAAACTTCTTTTAAGGTATGTATTGTAGAGACATAAAAAGAAAAATATAAATGGAGATTTTTTTTTTTAAATTAAAGCTACTAGCATCTTGAATAACAGTAATGTGTGAAAAAACTACCAAGATGGTGAGGTGGAAGGTACTGAAGAAATAAAGGATTTTATTAAGAAATAAGAATATATGTTTGATATTCAACAAATGCATGTGAACACCTACAATATACCAGAGACACTCTTAGTTGTGGAGAAAGAAAACTCAAATGGATAAGGCTTAGTCCCCATACGTATAGTCTTTGCGTGACCAGATTACAACAAAAAAAGTTGTGTTGCTTCAGAGGAGTTTTTAAAGAGAAGATGGCAAGGTTAATAACAGCAGAAAGAATGTGAAAATTAAAATACATTAGTTTTACTAGCAATACTGACAATAGGCTGATTGGCAAAGGATAGATGAAAGGGAGTTATCCAAGGAGACCATGAAATAATGAAGTTTATGACTACAAGAATGGGAAGGAGGACATGCCTATAAAAGATAGTGCTTAAGGAAAATTAAAAACAACAACAACAACAAAATCTGATGACCTTCAGAAATGGAAAGTGAAGAAGAGGAAATGAACAGAGCCTCTTCTGCCATTTGAAACCTCTACCTGTGATCTAATTAGTGCTTGGTGACACCACTAGCAGATACAGTGGTGGCTAGAAGGTGAGCACATTTGTGGAGGATGCTGGGTTATTCTGCTTTGCAGGTATGGAGCTCACGATTCCAGTGCAAAGTTCAGTTGGACCTGGCATATTGTAAGCGTCCTTACATATTTGTGAAACGGATAAATTGATTCATTTGCACAGAATTCTTTAAAAACAGGGCAGAAAAACACTCTTTTATTTTGATTTTTCTGTGCTTTGGAGTTCCCCATTTAGGTCTTTAATGTTCGTAGTTATAGACTTGCCTGTGCTGGACATGTCCCTGTTTCTGTTGCCAAAGAATTGAAAATGTGACTGCTCTGGAATGGGAACCCTCACTCATTTTATCCTAGTAGAATATAGCCTCCTTATGCTTTAGGTAGATAATAACAAACACTTTTTAAAAACATCACTCTTTTGAGCATTCCTGCTTAAGAAAGTCATGTGACCATTAATAAATTATGAGTTTTTTAACAGTAGTGGAAAGATACAGTAAGGAATTTTTAAGAATTCAGTTAAAGAAATGATTCTCCATTGGGGTTATGTATTTGCCCTTAGGGAAATGTATTTTAAACACACAGTAAGATTTTTCAGGTGACTTCCTCTCCCTTCCCAGGTACTGAGATATTATGGCATGACTGATACACCACCCCATTCCTTGTCCAGATTCTAAATCTTCACAAAATATAAGGAAAGAGTAAGACAGATTGGAATTTTAAAAATACCTACCTTTACGATTAAATTGATATTGTAGGATGTCCTTTGTATCTATTGGTGAATGGTCTCCCTGGTAATGAGTATCAGAGTAGGCAGATTTACCAGTCCAGGCCCACATTATTGGGTCATCATGGGCTTCTTCACGAGGGGCTTAGGCTTCTTAAAATCTGTCCCATGAGGGAGCAGAGAATTGTCACTTCTAACAAACAATTCACTCCCAACCAGAAAGAGCAGAACCATACATGCTCAAAATTCTTCTCAAATTCATCAATCAAATATTGCTCCCATGAAGAGGTGTGAGTGAGGTGGTTGAGAAGCCAGGAGTGTAAAGTCTCACCCTCCCCACACAAGGGAGCAGTGGCAGTGGGTGAAGCCACTCCATCTACTACCAGATTCTGGTTACCCAGGGGACCTGAGACTGAGGACTGCAGTCAGGGGTCTAGAGACACTTCGGGCATTTTGGGAAGAGGAGGGGATGGGAAGGCTGAGAACAGTGGTATTGATGGATTTATTCATGTGAATATTATATCAGCATGTGGAAACTAGTGACTTCCTAAAGTTCCTTCCTGTTGTTCTAAAAGGAGCTCTGCTTGAGTGTTTTCATATAAAGGGCAGCCTATGTTACCCAGCTCCTAAGGATACTGACCCAAACATGCAGTCTAGAATACCTTGTAAATACACGTGATACTTCAAATGGCGGCAGTGTTATCGAAGAGTTGTTTCACCCCATTTGCTCTTTTTTGATATAATTAGTGTAACACTTTCCCAGGATAATCAGCTCTGGAGATCACTGTCTCCTGCCTGACAGGCGCAAGCCACATAATCATGGTCGTTTCACTGAGGTAGACAGGTAATAAGCATAAAGCCTTCGGATTTTTTTTTAATATATAAAAACACCAAGCTTGGCTGATTTTTATAATAACATTTTGAACTTTTAATCACCCAGGAGGCTATTTCAATCAAACTAATTCCATAATTTGATAGTTAGACCTGCTTTCCCCCAGAAAGGAGATACTCTTCCAGAACAATCATTGCCGTGTTGTATTTATCAGTCATATGATTCTGCATGTTGTCATGTCTGATGGGGTTTCGTGATGGAAAAACAAAAG
Organism: Arctocebus calabarensis; assembly: GCA_963573935.1. Lineage (NCBI taxonomy): Eukaryota > Metazoa > Chordata > Mammalia > Primates > Lorisidae > Arctocebus > Arctocebus calabarensis. The sequence continues at coordinate 39,611 of CAUYON010029204.1, read as the reverse complement.
TTCCAAACAAATTACAGTAAAATTCCCCAAAAGGGATATGATTAAATTTGTGTGCAATGCTGAGTCACTTATGCTTAGACTGTGTGACTGTAACCGTTTGGGTAAGGTCAGATGTCTAAGTAATGTGTTGTGGTTTATAGACTGTGGTGATTTGTTGTTTTATTTCTTTCAAAGAATAACAAATATATTAAAAGTTCTCAGTGTATAACTCATAGATTATCATATGTAATGAATTATATGACCAACTTGATATTATAGTATTTTCAAGATAATGGAAAATTAAATACCCATTTTGATACTGAGTTCCATTGCAATTTATCATTATTGACCATCATGCTAATAAACAGTGCATATATTGAAATAAAGGTATTTGCTTTTTATATTTTAATACTTAGCTAGCTATTAAATATGAAGTATTTGTTGAAATAGTTGTCAGAACCTCTGAAAGTCACTTAGATATGAAGAAACAAGAGAAATCGTTTGAATTAATTATTTTCTTGCCTTTTTAAATGAACTTCCTGATAAAGAATTATTCTTAATTAAGCATTAATAATCTTGCTCATTGTGCATTTTGATCATGCTTTCAGAAATGAGGGTTCTGGCTTATACTATGTTTTTTATAACAGTGTCTAGACATTTTTGAAAAGTTTTCACATTTAATGTTACCTTTCAGTCAAAAATTTTTTTTCTTTCACCAACTTGAAAGGTCAATGTTTTTATTTCTCTTTTCTTTTTTTTTTTTTTTTTTTGAGACAGAGCCTCAAGCTGTCACCCTGGGTAGAGTGCTGTGGCTTCACAGCTCACAGCAACCTCCAATTCCTGGGCTCAAGCGAGTCTCCTGCCTCTGCCTCCCAAGTAGCTGGGACTACAGGCGCCCGCCACAAAGCCCGGCCATTTTTTGGTTGCAGCCGTCATTGTTGTTTGGCGGGCCCAGGCTGGATTCGAACCTGCCAGCTCAGGTGTACGTGGCTGGCGCCTTAGCCCGCTGAGCCACAGGCCTATTTCTCTTTTCTTTTTATTTTGAATACTTGCATTCACAGTCCTTGTGTCTTGAGTAGACTCAGAAATAATGGGGAAAACAAGTGTAATAGAAACACTGGGGATTTATTTCTGGCTGCTGACATGCTTTCCTTGGTCATTAAACCTTGAAAGTTCTTAGATGTCAAAAAGAGTGTAATAGAGAACCTGCTTCCCATCTCTCATGCTGTAACCTTAGGAAGAGCAAGAAGTTAATTTTGAAAGTAGTTTGTACTTCTTTGAGGAAGGTTCTTTTTAGACTTGAGATACCATTTTCACTCTTATTATCTCATGGCTACCCTGCTCATTTGTTGATAATTTCTTTGTTTTCTTAGTTACCTTAAACAACTAATTAAATGATTTGTGATATTGACAATTGTGTTCTATACCTGTATGTTTCTTGAAGACTCAGTTCCATATAGAAGCTGGACCTAAATTTACCAAGGATTGAACTTGCAAATCAGCCACATTCATTAAAGGACAGAATGATTTTAAACTTTTAGAATGAATGGATTTTAGCTTTAGAGCAAAAACTGTGTCTTATTTGTTACATATGGCATTGCAACAAAATGCTATTGGAAATAGATAATATATTACAAACGTAACCTCAGTGTTATACCAGTGAATAAACCAGAAATAAAACAGATGTCCTTAGAAACAATGGGGACTTTGAGCCTGAAATGGTTCCATGGGCATTTTAGCCACTAGATCTTCACTTGGGAAATTTATCTACCATATGATCCTGCAATCCCATTACTAGATATCAACCCCAAAAGAAAAAAAGACATTTTACCATAAGGACATTTGCCCTTGAATGCTTATAGCAGCACAATTTCACAAGTGCAAAAATGCCCATCAACACATGAATAGATTAAAAAATTGTGGGTATATGTATACTGTGGAATACTATTCAGCCACACAAAAGCCGGAGATTTCATACCTTTTTGTAACAACCTGGATAAATTTGGAGAACATTCTCTAAAGTAAACTGCCACAGGAGAGGAAAAATAAGCATCCCATATACTCAGTACAAAATTGGAACTAGTAGATTAACTACATGCTCACATGAAAGAAAACCTCAATTAATTTCAAGTGAGGGAGGGGATTGCATAAATTCCCCCCAACAGGCACATTGCACAGGCATACTGCATACTTCCTGGGAAAAGGACACAACCACAAGTCAGACTTTAAACTTACCAAAGCAAACCATGTAACTTAATCATATGTACCCCCACATTAATCTGAAATTTTTTAAAAAGAGGAAGACATCTATTGATTCCCCTCAGTTCTGAAGCATATTTTTACTGTAGGAGAATCTTCTCTTTGGTAATTCAGGGTCAGTTATAAGACCTCATTCTATAAAACAAGATGAGAGAATTCCCCGAGTTTTTCAATGTTCCCAATTAATTTTGTATATTGAATGAATTTATTGCCAGTGCTTAAACCAATCTTTTTGTTTGTTCCCTAGTTAAGTTGTACAAGTTCTGCACACTCCATTTCATCTGTAAAGCCCCCTTCCAGCCCTTCTAATACAGACATAATGACATCAGAAAGGGCAACACAAGCTTTACACAAAGAACTTTGCTTTCAGTGGTACATTCCTCCTCTGGACAAGCCTCCCAAGGAAACAGAACCTATGGTATGTAATTAATCAGAACTGAGTCTTTCATTTCTATATACATTTTAACTAGGCCATCATAACTTGATGAGTTGAGGACATCTTCTTATTCTATAGCTAAGAATGGATAGCAATATAGAATCTTTATTATCTAGTAGAATACGTTTGAAAAGAAGAATCATGAGAAAGTCTGATTCAAGTTGATCATTTTCTTTTTTCCTGGCCTCAAAGGGAAAATTCTCAATGTGTCACCATTACATATGATGTTTTACTTTTTTGGTAATCATTCTTTATCATGTTAAAGAAGTTTTTATCGACTGCCACTTGGCTAAAAATTTTCATCATGTAAATTAGAATGAGAAAATTAGAATTAAAATTAGACTTTTACTCTGTCTACTAAAGATAACTTTATAATGTTTCTCCTTTAATATTTAGTTGATTTTATGATGTTTAATCAAGTTTGTGTTCCTGAGATAAATTCAGATTGGTCATACTTAAATTATATTAAATTAAATTATATTATTTTGCCAGATTCAGTTTTCTATTATTTTGTATTGAATTTTTGCTGCTGTTGTCAAGAGTAAAATTGGGCTATCATATTTTATACTATTTTCGTCAGGTACTTTTTGCATCAAGCTTTTGCTAGAATTATAGAATGAGTTGATAAAATATTACATTTTTCTGTTTTTTGGTGAAGTTTGTGTAACTTTTAAAATCTGAATATTTGGTAGTATGCATTAAGAAAGCCATCTGGTGTTCCTTTATGAAAAATATTGATAATAATTGAGTCAGTCTTTAAGCATTAGTACTGGCATACTGGTTTTCAGAGTTGGTCTCACATATGATTAGATCAGTATCTGCACTGATGGTTAGTGTCTGTGACAAACCAAGTTTTAAATACTCTATCACCCTTGTTTGTAGGACATTGGGGCTTTCTATTTGTTCTGAATCAGTTTTATTTAAGTTACTATTTCTCAGAATTTTCTCCTCTTATTTAAGTTTTTCCCATATTTTAATCTATCTGATGTGTCTATAATGATGTACCCATTTATATCCCTTGTATTGGTTATTTGTGTATTCTCTTAGTTTTCTTTAACATTGTTGTGTACTCTCTTAATTTTTCTTTAACATTGGCACTAGAAGTTTTCCATTAGTTTTATTTCACTAATCCAAGTATCTTTCTTCCACATTTTTCTTTTCCTAACTATTGCCTTATTGAGATAGACGTTTAGCTCAATATTCAGCTTTTTCCTACATAATATATAATTTTTAAGAGTATGAATTTCTTTCTAAACATTGCCTTAGCTGCATGCCAAAAGTTTTTGATTATAACATTATATCATCATTTGGTTAAAAATAGTTTTGTAATTTTAGGGTTTATTTTTGATTTATGAACCATTTGACATGTGTTTCTCAAATTACAAAGTGTATGGAACTTTTCTAGTTATCTTTTTTGTCTGTTTCTAAACTATATTGTTTTACGGTAATACAAGTGTTCGTTATGACTGATATTTGTTGAAACTTGTTTTTTTCTCAAAGAGAGGTTAATTCGGTGTTTTTCAACCTTTTTATCTCACATCACACTTGAACTTATAGTTAAACTTCCGTGGTATACTGAAATTATATCGATCAAAAAGAGAGTGACAAAAAAAGTACTTACTGTGCTTTGAACTTCTTTCAAAAGTAATTTAATTTATGATCTTTAAAAATTTTCTCAGCACACCTAAGATCCTCTCATGGCACACCAGTGTGGTGAGGCACCCAGCTGAAAATCACTGAGTTCATTGTTTTGATAATTGATTGCTCTTAAAATGACTTTGTACTCTGCAATTGTTGAGGCTGTGCTTATAATATCAGTCTAGTAGGTCAGTTTGTCAGTTTGGATGATCTTGTTCAAGTAATCTATATTCTTGTTGATTTTTCTACTTTTGTCTGCCTTTTAATTTTTAATTTTTTTTTTTAAATAGAATCTCACTTTGTTGCCCTTGGTAGTGTGCCATGCTCATATCAACCTCGAACGCTTGGGCTCAAGCAGTCTTTTTGCCTCAGCATCCTAAGTAGCTGGGACTACAGGTGCCTGGCTATTTTTCTTTTTTTCAGAGATGGAGTCTCTCTCTTGCTCAGGCTGGTCTTGAACTCCTGAGTGCAAGCAATCTGCTCACCGCAGCCTCCCAGAGAGCTGCTAGGATTACAGGTGTGAGCCACCATGCCCTGCCTGGTCTGTGTTTTCAAAAAATCAGTTACCAAGAGAAGTGGTTTTAAATCTCTCACTGTGATTGTCATTTTTAGTTTTTTTTATAGTTCTCTCCAATTTTGCTTTACATAATTTGAGGCTGTGATCTTAGATGAAATCAGATGGATAGCTGCTATTATCTTTTGGTGAATTGAACATTTCATCATTTTGGTAATAGTGGCTTTTTGTAATCATACTTTTTTATTACATGAGTTTTTTATAATAATGTTTTTCTCATAAAGTCTGCATTGTTTGATGTTAATATAGGAAAATGACTTCCTTTTGCTTATTTTCACAGTGAACATTTTTCTAGTCTTTTCCTTTCAATTATTCCATGTACTTGTGTTTTAGTGGTGTTCTTTATAAAAGATATGTACTTGAACATTTTAAAATCTAGTCTAGTAATAATTCTTCTGATTGGGGAATTTGATCCACCAGTGTAAATGCTGACATCTTTGCTTTTAAGTGTATTGTGTCATTTTGTATTTTTATGTGTCTTGGCTTTTGTTTTTCTCTTCTTTAATGCCTTCTTTTGTGTTAAATTTTTATCATTTATTTTTCTTTGAGTTTTGTGATTATGTACTCTTTTCCTGTGCTTTTAGTGGCACCCTCAGGACATCATACACACTTACCTTATTAAAGTCTACAGTCAATGACTATTTTTACTCCCTTGATGACTTATGTGGTATTACTATATATCTTTTATCACAGAACAATACTATTTTATTGTTTTACATAAGAAATATTTTCCTTTAGAATTTCCTACATTTTTACCATTTGCTTTGTTTTTACTCCCTCTTGCATTTAGAGTGCATGCTGTAGAATTTCCTTTGGTGAGGATCTTCTGGAGGCAAACGCTCTTGAAACTTCTGTTTGTCTGATAAACATGATTGTTTTACATTCACGTGTGAAATAAACTTTTATGGGGTAGAGAATTCAAGATGGGAAATTATTTTATTTCAGCACATTCAAGTTGTAATCAGCTCACTTCTGCTTTTGCTGTTGAGAGCCAAGCCTTGAACATATTCTGCTTTAAACAAATTCTGATGTCTTTCACTAGCTGCTTTTGAGATCTTCTCTTGGTCTTTGTATAATTCTGCCCAAAATGATTTTATTTATTTTCCTTATCTTAGTGGATTGGTTAAAAAACACAGACTCTGGAACCAAACTGCCTAGCTTTGAATCTCAGCTCTGCCACTTAATAGTTTTGTTTTTTTTTTTTGAGATGGAGTCTCACTATGTTACCCTCAATAGAGAGCTGTGACATCACTGCTCACAGCAACCTTTAACTCTTGGGGTCAAGCGATTCTCTTGCCCAACCCTCCTATAGTTGGGACCACAGGTGCCTGCCATAATGCCTGGCCATTTTTTTGGTTGCAGTTGTCATTGCTTTTTAGCAGGCCCGGACCGGGCTTGAACCTGCCACCTTTGGTGTATATAGCTGGTGCCCTACTCACTTAGCTATGGGCACTGACCCCACTTAATAGATTTGTGATCGTGAATAGATGAGTTGCCTTTTCAGTATCATGGTTACCCGCGTCTGTTATTAGATGTAACCATATAAACTTCTAAGCTCAATAAATAGTACTTGTCATTATTATATAAAATGAATTTAGAAGTACCAAGTGTTTTAAAGTTTAATGGCTTCAAATGTACATGCGATACACTTGGTAAACGTTATTTGAAAGCACCTTTTACAGTTTGGCGACAATATCTCTTCAGAGATACTTTAGCTTCCAACATTCTGCAGAAAAGACAGTAAACTGTGTCCAACCAGCAAAATTAAAGTGTTTAGTAACTGAGAGAAAAACCTGAGTTTGCCTCTAAATGCAGTTTACAAATTTTTATCACACATGTAACTTATTTGAATGTTTATTATCTTCATCTTTATATCCCTATCTTTATTTTTCACTCACTTTATTTTTATTGTCTATGTTCATATATATGGAGAAAGATTTGCAATAGGATGAACTGAAGGGCAGAAGGAAGGAGGGGGACAAGTATGTGGGAGCAGTTCAGAATCAGTGCCTGGTCTATTGAAGACTGAACAGTAATTCACATTATAGGATAGACTTGAAAATGGGTTGGGCTTTTAAAAATGGAGCAGTTGGTCAATATAGCCTTCCACAGAGGAACTTTCCACTATAGAATTCCTTTGATCACTGTTTTCTCTAAGAGCCTCAGGCTTTTTGCCATAAAACATTTGCCTTATAATTTTGCCCTGTTCAGCATTTTTATTTGCTTTTTGTCTGCTGCATGGGTCTTGAGTGCTGTCCCCTCCAGCTGTGCCTCTGGTAGCTTCTGCGCCTCCCTGACTGGTGTGTGCCCCTTGTCAAATCACAAAACCTCCTGGGCCTCCCTCTCTTTGTTCTCCAGCACCAGTCCCCATATTTGCCCCCATGCATTCTGCTACCTGGGGCTGGAAACCTGCTACTAGCTCTTGGTCAATTATAACTCTCTTCCTATTCAGACAAAAAGAGAAACTTTAACTTACTACTCTCCAGATACATTGAATGCTATTTCCTATATTTTTAAAGCACTCTCCTTCCCATTCTTTGCCAGTCAAATCATTTCCAGGATTTGATGTAGTACACCAACATTTTTAAAATGTTGTCTACATACATTTAAAAAAGTATTACACCTACATTTTAAAATCTGAATCTGTCATCTCTTCTAGGAGAATTTAGAACAGTACTTTTCAAATCGTGGTTCCGAGAAAACTGATGGGTCAGAGAGTTGGTAGAGTGGATCATGAGTAGCACTTTTTAAAAAGAAATGAAACACACACAAAAAAGAATGCATCCACATATACATAATAATAAGTGAAAATATTGTTTTCTAAAACTTTTGTTTCATGCTATGTGCTGTAAAAAAACAAAATTTCTTCAGCTGATCTTCAGCCTATGTCAGAATTTATTTACTCGCTGAGGAACTAATGAAAGATTATAGCCATTCAGTGAGAGTCCAGAAATGAGAGGATTACACAGTTAGGAAGCACAATGTTTACCTAAGCAGCTAGTTTTTAAAAATGCGGAGGAGAGAAGAAAGTTCATTTCACAAGGTCACAGAAACATCATGTCCGTGTCAGTTATTACAAAGGCAGTCCGGGGCAGGATGTTCTGAGATGTCTGCACACTGCTTTTGGAAAAACAAAACAAAATAGCGTCTAAGAGTCAAATGCTAAGACTGTGCCATTGGCTGATAATTAGAATAACAAGGTTTTATACAGCAGTTGTGCCTGGCAATTAACATGGGAGTGTGAACTGGTACCACAGGTTAGAAGCAGAGCACCAGCTAAAAAATTCTGATTTAAGCAGGTTACCATGAGCCATTTTCTCAAGCTACAAAAAAAGATATAGAACACACAGTTTTTCCATTTCTTAATTTGGGGACATTTCTTTCTCCTGTGACAGCTGAGCATGGATGTATTGGGTCATGATAAAAGATACAGTTTCTGCCATAAGGCTCAGTAAAGACAAAAAATCAAGAAACACTGACTTAATACACTGGTTTCTCTTCAGATTGAAGCACAGACTTAGATGAACTAATCTTTGCAGACTCAAGAGTCTACCTATTTGGATGATAATGCTGAAATGTGTTGATAATATAAATATTGGTATATTTGAGCATCTTTCATCATTTTAGGCCTTTAGTGTAGGATTAGTGTTGAATAACTGGCTGATGATCTGGAAACCTGCAAGATACTAACAGTAGTGAAAACTTATGTAGAGCCGATGACATATGTTCCAAGCACTTACATTAATTTCACAACAACTCTACAGGACGGGTGCTTTTATTAAGTCCCATTTTATAGAAGAGGAAACTGAGGCATGTGAGACAGATGCTATGAGGCAAGAGGTCAGGACTGAAGTGATCTGACTCCCCAGTCTGCACTGCTCAGCATGGTGCTCTATTGAGTACTCAGAGGATGGTCCTAGCTGCAGGTGCTTCTAGCCTCCGGGCAGGATGGTAATGAAAATCAATATCTGGCTTAGAGCTGTGGAATTTCCAGGGACTAACAAGATCACTGTGTGATAATGCAAGTTTACATCACTGACATAGGCTGAAGATCAGTTAATGCAAGTTAACCCATTTCAGCTTATTCAGCAGGTTAAAACCCCAGCATTAGGGATTTTGACATGAATTTTTTCAGAAAATTTAGAGAACTAAAGATCTCCATGCCAGTGGCACTTTGGAGTTCAGTTCGTGACTTGGAAAAGGTTAACTTTTTAAGTATAGGAAGTACAAATACTCTATCCTAGCTGATAAAATTGTCTTTAGTAGACCGTAGCAGAACCACATTACAAACTATTCATTGGAACTTTATTGCAAAGTAAGCAGCTTTTGAACCATTTCACAATCTTGTAGGGACAAATACTCAGGAGGTTGCCAGAGAGTATCATTTTAATGCAACTATCAGATGTTGGCTTTAAAATAGCTGTGAAGAATGGCTGAAGAAGGTAGAAAGAGGCACTACTATAGCTTAGCTCTAAAAAGAGGTAACCATAAATGATCCATAAGTGTGATCCCACCATTTACCCTCTCTCCACCCACCCTCCCCCTTCCCTCCCTTACCCGTTTCCCCATATTCTTGTGCTATAATTGGGTTATGGCCTACATGTGAAAGCAACCACACTTATGCTGCATCTTAGAAGGGACAAGTGAAACCTACTAAATGCAGAACACAAATGTTTTCACATAATAAATGAGAAAATCTCATGAAGATTATGTCGAACAGTTGGATAAAAATATTTCAGATTGTATATGAAGCCCACACACTGTACCCCATGATTGCACTAATGTACACAGCTGTGATTTAATAAATAAAAAAATAAATAAATAATTTAAAAAGATAAAAAAATAAAAAAAATAATAAAAAAGAGGTAACCACAGCCACGTTTGATGGCCCAAGTTTCTCTCGAGATTATACTCTTAGGGCAGTGGAAGTTCCTGGGAAGTTCCAGTGAAGTTCCTGTGGGTCGCAGCCCACAAGTTGAGAATCGCTGCCTTAGGGCCTTTAATTTTATCTTCCTGCTCTTTTTCGTATCTAAGTATCCCAGTAGTATGTTCTGGATCTCAAGCCAGCCTGTTTGCGGATCATAATGAAATTTGAATTTTGTTTATAACTTCCTAAGATTATAAGCTCAGATAACTCTGAGCTCGTAGGCAGGCAGGACCATAAAGAATGGGTAGCACCTGTGGTTCAAAGGAGTAGGGCACTGGCCCCATATACCAGAGGTGGCCGATTCAAACCTGACCCAGGCCAAAAACTGCAAAAAAGTAAAAATAAAAAATAAAAAAAGAATGGGTAGCTTTCCTTTCTATTGACATCCGAGATGTAAATTAAGAGCAATCAACACTTCTAAGAAGGCTATTGTGCTGAGTGAAGCTGGATTGGTATTCAGAGGCCACAGAAAATTCACACAGACAAGGACGGTCAAGTACAGGAAGTCTGATAAAGTTAGCAATGAAAAGCAAGACTCTACCTGGCAAGTGAAACCACAACTTAGATAGAACTGAGATAGTTCTGAAGATGTATTTATTCAGTGCAGGAATCCAGACCATCCACAAAGAGGAGATGTGGACCCAGTGATCTTTTCTGGAAAATTTTATGCCCCTAATAAGAACTAGACTTTATTCCAGGCTCCCTAAAAAGTAGGCTGTGTATTCAAGACAAGCTCAATCATAGCAGTGAAGGAAGAGTTAGAGTCCCTGGGAAAACTACCAAGTTGTGATAAAAGCAGAAGCCCAGTGTTAGCAACTTAGAAGTCAGGAGTGCTGTAACTCAGGGATCATGAAGATGGCTCGGGTTTCCCTCTGAAGCCCTCTGGGTTCTGAGTCTGCTTAATTAATGATTAGCTAGAGACTGGTCCTGCACTTGGGGCCCAAAATTACATCCAGCTGCTGGAAGCTGAGGAAGAAAAGGCTGTATAAATGATACGGGGACTAACATATGATGGTACCTGTTCCTTGCTGCTCAAAGTGTGCCTGAGAACCAGCAGCACTGGTGTCCCTGGAAGCTCATTAGAAAAGCAGTTCTCAGGTGCCACCCCAGACCCTGCTGAATCAGAGTAGGGGGAGGTGATATGCGCACAGTCAAATCTGGGAAGTGCTGATCTGAGCTGTTGCTATTGATGCACTTTGTGGTGGTTCTCCCACTGCTCCACTCAAAAACTCTCACTTCTCTTGGTACCACCCAACTCAAACTTCAGAACTAGAAAGAAACTAAGAGAACATCTGTTCAGAGCTACATTTTGTATGAGGAAGCAAAGTCCCATGTGGGTGAAGTGACTTGACCAATGTGCCACTCATTAGTGACAAAAATTGGAATGAGAGCCTGACTCTTCCAATTCCTAAAATCAGTTTGTTTGCAGCAGACAAAGAACTTATCTGCTTACTAATTAATAAAAATATATATCGCGTGCACACTGTACACCAGGCCATTCTTTAGATGGGGAAGCCAGGAGTCAATTTAATTTATTAGATGAGAGGCTCTTCTTTCACTCACTCCTGGGCTAGAAGGGGTTCTACATATGAGAAAAAATAATACAGTAGTCCTTAGTGTTTGCAAAAACCATACTCTTTCTTTACCATTGAAAAACAAGTCTTTGCAAAAGAAAGGGAGCTCTGAAAATTCTGTCATGAATTCCTCCAGAATCCAACCTTGAATGTGAAGAATGGTATAGGGTGAAAGTTGTCCCTGAAGAGTGAGAATAAGTTGGGAATAGAGCTAAGGACCTGAGGATTAGTCAAGGATTGGCAGGGACATCGTTCTAGGGAAAGCTAATTTGGGTTTAGCAATAGGTCTAAGAGCATGTAAAGAATGAGGTACCAACATGGGTGAGGATCCAGCAGTGACTGTGGGCTAAAACAGCACTGCTCTGAGCACTTTACAGTGCTTCGATGAATCTTCACAGCAATCCCTGGGATGGGGGTTGCCATGACTCCATTTCACAAATGAGGAGGCAGGAGTGTGAACATTAATGCGACCTGCCCAAGATCACACAGCTAGTGAGTGGAGCCAGAGTCCACACTCACAACAACTACACAAGTGAGGTTAGCTTTTTGTTCAAGTCTGTTCTCATCTCAGACTGTTCCTCTTTGAATTCACGTGTCTGTGCCAGGCTCAGTTAGAAAGGTTTTGAACTTGCAATGCAAAGCCATTGACAAATGCCAACTTGAGGAGGGGGAAAAGTTATTTTCATTATCAGGGGTTAAGCATGAAGCAAGCTATCTATTTAAATGTTTCTGGTAACATACTTTAGAAAACTTTATTAGCCCTTCAAGGACGTAATGAAAAGTTCAAAAACAAGAAGATACTAATTGACGTGTATGAGGTACTGTAAGCATGACTTAAAAGATACAAGATACCACTCCCATCCTTAGGGATTTTGTAAAATATTCCACCCTGGAAGTCAAGGTTAACAGACACAGAACAAGAGCAAACACCTTAAGACAGCGTGTGGTCTTGGCCTAAGTTCTCTAGGACTCATTTCATTTTCTTTTAAAAAAGGCCTTTTTGTCAAATTTTCTGTAATGTGAAAAATCACATTTTGAAAGACTTTAAATGAATAAAGAAGAGTCTTCTTCCTCACCATCTTCATCCCTGAATCCCCTTTCCTGAAATGCATTTATGTTCAACCCTTTCAGCCATTTTTATTTTTTTCCTGGTCTTTTTTCCCCACATATCTACTCTTACATGATTTCCTCAGCAATCACCTCTGCACATTACTGTGGAGGAAGACGACTAACATCACCCTCTCTCCCCGCTACACACTCCCCTAATCTAGTTCTATCATAGCTCCTTAAACCGCAGTCGGTGTTTGTGTTATGACTATGTAAATATCCCTTGTGGCTGAGCCAAATAGGGTACTTTTTCCTTTCTCTCTGGCTTCTCATTTCTTGAAGAAAAAAATTGCCTTATACTATTTCTTTAACTTAGTTTTAGAATCCTCTGATTTTTCTCTGACTTTCAAACGGCTATGCAATCTTCTTCATATGGCTAAAGTCACTGGCTTATCTCTCAGCCCCGTTGTTTTGTTTTCTCCAGAGACATACCCCCCACTGACTGATTGTTCCTATAGCTCAGTTATCATCTTAGGAGTCCCATTCACCATCCTCCTGAGAATTCCTTCATCTCTGTCTGAGTTGGGTTTTCTAGGTCTCATGTTTCTGTCTTGACCTGGTCTCTCATGAGCAAAGATGAACACATCTTCCAGCTTCCCAAGGAAGTGTCTATTAAAGGTTCTGATTTTCAAAGGGTTTCACTAGACTTCATAAGGTATGTTCATGAAAGATGTTAGTGAAGGCTAAGGCCTGGCAAGCTAAAGCAAGCACACGAAATCATTAGGGAGATCTGGTATATCCAGAAGCAGCTTCCAAGGTCTTCTCTCAGTGGCACAGGACACAGTTCATCTATGGATTATGAACCACCATAATGTGACAAGGCATGGTCTCAAGCTGCTGTCTGGTATCTGAGAAGGAGCCTTTTATATCTCGCCCTTTGTGTAGTCAAAACCACATGTGAGATCAAACTCATTATTAGAAGTAAAGATAACAATAGAATCCAGAGGCCAATTATCAATATGCATGTTTTCTATAAAAAAATGCAGATAGGATGTCATTTACAGTTCGTTCCCTGGTGTGTTTCAGACCCTAGACCAGGACTCCATTAATCACTACTATGACATTTTATTCAGATTTGACCAAGGGAGCCCATGCCTTGACTACACTCCTCTGAGATACTAACAGGCTTGCGACAGTCATAACCCAGGAGGGAAAAACATCTTGAGTGTCTCACACAGGTCTTTACTTTAATGCTTAATACATTGTTCTGTAGGCATAAAATTCTAAGCGGCCCATTAATTTTCCTCAACATGTGACAGGCATTATTCACTTGTCTCTGGCAATTCTGCATTGCTGTTGAGAAGTCTGCTTCCTTCTAGATTCCTGGTTCTTTCTTTGTGACTCTGGATGCTCTGGACATCTTCCCTCTGCCCTTTGTGTACTGAAATTCCATGATGTGCCTTGGTGTAGGCTCCATTGTGATGGATACTTAGACTGGCCCTTTCAAAATGGAAAGTAATAGTATTCAGTTCATAGAATTTTAAAAATAATTTCCTCCCTCTGATTATCTTGATACCTTCTGGAATTTCTATTATTCAGATATTGAACCTGTTGGATTAAGTATTTACTTTTCTCATATTTTTTTCCTATTATCTAAGCTTTGAAATTTAGATTTTACTTTTGGAGAAATGGATTCAAATATGTATTTCAAATCTTTATTGACTTGTTGTGATCATATTTTTTTTTTACTGTTAAGAGATCGTCCTTCTTCTCTGATTGTTTTAGCAGCATTGTGTTTTCTTGATTTTATTCCACTGTGTTCTTGTTTCACAGATGTGATCCCATCATTCTTCTCTCTGAAAACACTAATTATGGTTTCCTTGAGCCTTTCTTCTGCTGTCTGTCTTGTGCTGCATATCTGATCTTCAAGTTTTTTCTTCTGTTATGTTTAGTTTTTGTCTTTTGTTTCCTGTCTAGTGGCTCTGAGCTGTCTGTTCATTTTGGGAGTGAGGCACTGAAAACCTTTTGGCTTAGACTAATTTATAGGCCTCATGGTAAGGTGACCACAGAGGGGGCCAAGAGTCTCATTGGAGGATGCCGATATGTCAGTATGTATAAGTCTTTTCTCTTTGGTTTCCCTAAAGAGGATACTTTTAGATTCCTGCCTAATTTCCTACATTCTGGGAGGGGTTATTGGGAGTAGAGGAGTGTTTTTATTCAGAATGCAGACTTTCACTTAATTCCAATATTTCAGTACACTTCATCCCTGTACTCAATGGCCCTCAGTACAGATCCTCTCTGACTTAACATCAGCAGAGAGCAAAATGGAAGAAGTGCAGCCCAGAGAGAGGAGGCAAGGGAGGATGGAGCCTCCTAGCTGTGTGGGCCCAGATCCAGGAGGAGGTTGTCTAACACTCCCGCCCACTCCTGCCTCCTACGGTATCTGAGCCTCCAGACCCCAGTCATCCCGGGGATCTCAGTCATACCTGCTGAAGGCACTTAGGCCCAGCTTTTCCCCTCGCCACGCTGGCTACCCTCTTCCCAGGGTTTTCTGTCCTCCAGAGTGTTGCCATCTATTGTCTCCTTCATTTCCTCTCTTGTTCTTTCTGTCCTTGTGCATTTATGTTTTTTTTAATAAACAAACAAAACCCTTTACTCTTATTTTAGTTTACTTTGTGAAGCAGCAGAAAGAAATGCATGTAGCTGTAGGGGTAAAGAAAGCCCTTTCATCTGCTGAAGATTTGGGTCTTAAGTCTACCAAAATAATATTGTCAGCAGGCAGATTAACAGGAGGAAGAACACACAAATTTATTAATGTGCATGAGCACAGGACAGTCAGAGAAAAATGATTCTCAGTTACCCAGTGAGATTCAGAAGCTTATCTACCCTTCTTTATAAGGGAGAGGGAAGTCAGGTGTGTGTAGGCAGTTTTGAGGAGTAGTAAGCAATTTTTAGGGTCATTGTACACAGTCAAAGGATAGTAGTTTCTAAGTGAGTCTCTTTGGAAACTGAATGGGGGACCAAGAACAGACAATAGCTTGTGGACAAGTTATGGGAGGGTGGGGGTGGAGCATCCCTTTGAATAAAAAGTTGTCTCATCATGCATTTAAAGTCTCCCAGGTAATCTCTCTGATCTGCCCTCAGAAGAACAGATGGAAGGTCTGTCTGGTGACTGGTGACTACTTTTAGTCTTTTCTCTCCTCTGGTGGTTAATCTTTCCTGGTTATTTGATGAGATTCCTAGAAATAGCTATTTCATGACCATTACCCTTCTTTGGGGGGAAGTTTTGTCAGTCAGGTAAGGGGACTTTCTGAGGGAGCCCCTACCTGTGCTGTGGGAGTGGCAGAAGGTTAGAAAAGCCTTGGTTCAGAGGCAGCCTCTGAGGCCTTCCAGTTTCCCTTCATGGAAGAGTTCTCAGCACTCCAGCTACCATACTGTAGGGCCTTGTTCTCTGAGCCTAACATGCCCAATTAGTCAGCATGGACTGGCAGCTCTGGGCCTTTGCTTTCCTATATCTAAAGTGGGGGAATTAGACCAGATTATTTCCCAATTCTATTTATAGAATCTCAAATTCTATAAATTCATGACAAAAATAGGTGCTTTATCATATGGGCAGGACTCTAAGAATTTTCAGAACACAAACAGGGAAATTACTAGAGCAGAGATCATCAAAAGTTTCATCTTAGAGAGAGAGGCTGGAAACTTGTGAACTGGATAAATAGAAAGGGGAAGGAGAGGACAACTAAGTGAACGAGCAGAAGTGGCCCTACCTCCCAATGGAAAGCCACACGTTAAGAAGCAAAAGGAAAACAAAGCTGGATGTTCACCAGCAGTACGCTTAGTGCTTGCTGTAGAGTAGTGATTCTCAACAGGTGTGCCGTGAGAGGATGTTAGGTATGCCTCGAAAAATTTTAAAGATCATTAATAAATTATTTTTGATTGAAGTTCAAAGCACAGTAAGTATATTCTTTTTTTTTCACTCTTTTTTTGTGTGTGTCATGGAAGTTATCTATGGGTTCAAGTGTGCCGTGAGATAAAAAGGGCCAAAAAATATGCAGAGTCTGCAAAGAGTGAAATTTAATCTTAATTGCAGTTGCAAATGTCACTCTTCAAAAGGAACATAATATTGTCACCAAATAGTGCACGTATTTATTTTCATCTTCTAACCTTTGCACAATTCTTGTTCACATCATTTCTTTTTAAAGTGAATTTGGGTGGTGGTGGAGGAATCCTAATTCTTCTTTTCTAAAGAAACACTTTAAAGTACAATGATATAATTTTGAGAACTAATATCTTTTTTGAGGCAAACTGTAGTTTTGATGTCACACTTTAGATGCCTTTAATTTTTCTTATAGGTTTTATTGCTGTATGCATACAATATGAAGCCCCTGAAGATGGCAGATATTAAGCACTCCACTTTTAACTGTATATCTGTTGGTTCGTTATGGGTTTCACTGAACAGGCAAGTCAAAGTAGATTATCCACAACTCTCTCTTTCCCATTATTTCCCATAAGAACAGCCTTTTTTCAGGAACGTACAAGGTAAAGCGCAAGAAACCTTTTAAAGTCTTGGCGCCCGTAGCATAGTGGTTATGGTGCTGACCACACACATCGAGGCTGTCAGGTTCGAATCCAGCCCAGGCTAGCTAAAACAACTATGACGATGCAACCAAAAATAGCCAGGCACTGTGGCAGGTGCCTGTAGTTCCAGGTACTTTGGACCTGAGGCAAGAGAATCGCTTAAGCACAAGAGTTTGAGGTTGCTGTGGGCTGTGATGCTACGGCACTCTACCGAAGGTGACATAGTGAGACTCTGTCTCAAAAAAAAAAAAAAAAAAAAAACCCAGAAACCTTTTAAAAGGCACATTTAGAATAACCTTCCTTTTGTTTAGAGCTGTGGTTCTCAACCTTCCTAATGAGGCGACTCTTTAATACAGTTTCTCATGTTGTGGTGACCCCCAACCGTAAAATCATAGCAACCAAAATAATTTTATGGTTGGGGGTCACCACAACATGAGGTACTGTATTAAAGAGTCGCGGCATTAGGAAGGTTGGGATCCACTGGTTTAGAGGAATATTGTATTGCTGTGGTTAAGAGCATGAACTCTGAATCTAGCCTGTTGTGGTTCAAATGCCTTTGCAACCTGGGAAAGTACTATACTATCCAAGTATAGTACTTAGTACTTAATACCTAACCTCTCTGTGCCTCAGTTTACTGATGGACAAGATGGGACTAATAACAGTAAGAGTATAGTCCCTAGGATGGTCGAAGGAACAGTTTGAGACACTTCATTGAGATTACAGACAGTACAAGGATGTTGTCTGTCCTATGTCCGATATTTTAGTGTGGTTAAAAAGTAATTTCATGTGTTCTGTACAGGGCTGCAAAGTTAAGCCCAAACTCTGCCTCTTGCCACATCCCTTCCTTTCCTCCCTCCCAATCCTGCTTTATATTGCTCCAAAGTCAAAAGTGTCTGCTTCGGCCAGGTGGTGTTCCTCCCTCTCCACTACATGGGGTACTTCTCTAGCTTTTTGCTCGGGCTTGGTTCCTCTCTTTTCCTCTTTCATGCTACCAAATTCCTTATTCGTTTGTTTATTTTTTCATTACTTAGCTAGTTTATTTTTGATTCTGCTGTGCCAGAATTTCGGGGTCCACCCCCAGAAGAAACTCACACCAGGCGCAAAACAAAGGGTGGAATTTATTACAAGTTTAAACTCGGACCATTCAGCCCCGCCTACATGGCTGGTCCATCCGAATGGCCTCGAGGGGTGGTGCTGAGGTATTTTTATAGTGTACCAAAAGGAAGTTGAGAGGGGGGAATATGATAAGGGAAGGGTGGAACAAGGATGAGTCCAGGTGTCTCTCGACTTGCTGATTGGATACCTTGGAGGTGCCAGGAACGGGTGGGTGGTCACTAAGCAGGAAGGGGCCAGTACTGATGAACCGGTGGGGGTGGTCAGGGGAACTGGAGCCAGGAGTCAAGTTACAAAACTAACATTTACACTGCAAATTACACAGCAACCTGTAAAATGGAGTCCCTTAACAAAATAGTGTCACACGGTCCCTTTCAATTCTATTGTTCCTTGCCCTTCTGACCTCAGCCTCTATTTCCTCCCTTATAAGAAGGAATGATAATACCCACAGCCTACATTTCAGGGTTACTGTTAGGATCAAGCAAGGCAATGAATGAACATGCTTTGAACAGTTGAAGACACTAACGCCTGTGTCTATGAGCGTCAGCTCTTTGCCCTGCTCTGTGAACGGAGAACTGATGCTTCTCTGTTCTTTACCGGAGAGTGTTGTTCACGCTCCATGATTTTCACTGTGGGTGATTTCTTGGCCTTGCTGTGAAAGAGAATAAAACAAAGACTGTTTCAAGAGCTGGCTTACTTTCACTTACTCAATTTCCTTTTCCTTCCTTTCTTCCTTCCTTCCTCCCTCCCTCCCTCCCTCCCTCTCTCTCTTCCTTCCTTTGAAATGGCAGAAGACCTGAGCTATATACCAGCACAACTAAGCACACCCTCAGAAAATTATCCATTAGCCTTGTAAATTCAGAAACATTGAAGGGTTTTTTTTTTTTCCAGAGCCACATGATAAAAATGATTATAATTCTACTAAGTAGAAAGTCATCAAACCTACTAAGCTTCTTTTTTATTCCAAAAAGTTTTTAATTTTGGTGTGTTTACAATCAATAGTAGGGTTATTAAAATTGGGGACAAGCCCCTGACACCAAGGCCATCATAGGGAACACATACCCATCTTCCAGTGGCACTATGAAAATGGGCTATTTCTTTCACCCAGAGTGACTTTCCTTGTGTTCTTATTAGGCTCAAGATTAGTACATGGGGACTTGGTCTTGACTGGCCTTTAGAAGACAGAATAGAAATAAAACAGATCAGAAAAGATTAGCCAGAAAACAATGAATTTGGATAACCTGCCAATGGGGAAATCTGCAATTTATTGTCCATTTCCTTATCTCCCAGTTAAGTTCTCATAAGGAAAAATATATTTTAATTCTTTGCACTTTCCTTACAGCAACAAAGGAAAAGACAGTATTCTCAATAAACATGCATAAAATTTTCTATGTAGGTTTATCTAAATGGTAGCTATGCTTTTGAGACCAAGATCAAGTTCTCTACCTACTGCCTCTGCCATTAAACTTCCTAACATCCACTTTGCTACTTCCAACTGGGTTCTGCCCTCCAGGCAGTGGCAGGTAGGGTGAGAGAGTGCCCAGGAGTCAGTCAGTGAGAGCAAGGGAGCTGGTCCAGCCCAAGCAGGCTGGTGGATACTTGTTTATGGTGCCAGGATCTAAAAAGCTGGACCCAGCATTGACCCGGATGGGGGAGAGTGAGGGAGGTCAGGGCAGAGGCAGGAACAAGGACAAAACAAAGAAGCAAGTTGTAGGGCAGGTGAGACCACAGGGGCCAGGCCTAATGCTGACACTCTAGGTCACCTGACGCTGCTCCTGGCACCAGGACACAGCCCACTCTGCCCAGTCCCAGACTGTTCTTTATGGAGCTAGACTGAGTTGTCACAGAATAGTTTATCCTTCCTAGAATCCCAAGAATTATAAAGGAAAGCTATGCTATTTTTGGAAGAACAATAAGAATTCTTTCTCCAGGTATTAGAATAAAGAAGGGAGTTTTAGAATACCATCTTTCCTTATGTGGTCTCTTAGGGCTAAGAATATATATGGTCACATCCTTTCAACCTTTCCAAAGCCCTCTGAATTGGACGAAGTGGGTTTTATTATTCTAGTCTGGTCCTAGATGGAACCTTGGGGTCAGAGAGGTTGAGTGACTGGTCTGCGTCCCCTAGCTGGTGTGGGAAGGAGCAGTGTGGGTCCTATGAGTCCACCAGTGCTTGTCTGCAGGGACCCAGACAGTTCCTCCAACATTGTTGATGACCCTGTTTTTTTTTTAAATGAGTATGTTTTCCAGATAAACTTTTAACCATAAATATTTCCATTTCAATTCCTGTCTTTTTAATAGAAAAGCTTCTAAATCATACTATGTACATTCAAATCCTCTTATATATGATTAAAGGTGTTTTTTACTTTTTGTTGCTGAGAACCCTCACTAAGACCACCAAGTATTGCACTGTGCTGAAGTTGAGGATGCTGGGAAAATAGGAGGACTGACATTCTTCGTATGTTCCTGGTGTCAGTCTGCTTCAGGATCATTTACTTCTTTTTCACAACAATTTTCCTCCTTCCTTGAATGAAGGCACGCACGCGTGCACACCCCTGAAAACCCCTGAACACCTCTGCAGGTGCGTCTGGGCCTGCCGGGTAGTCACTGAGGGTCTCGTGAGTGGCTGTATGGCTCCTTCCACCTTTGAATCTTCTGCTTTCTGCTCTCAGGCCACCAACCCACCTCAGCCTGCAGTCTGCTCTGGCCCTCATGGCCCTGATGCTTTCTGTCTTTGGTATCATTGCCACTGTGTCCTCTGCCTTTCTCTTTGACTTTTGTTTTTCCATTTTTCCTGATTCTTCTCCCTCCCTGTTTCTCCCTCCATTGCACTGAATTGCTGTGGGCATCTTGACTGGCCTTTTAGAGTCTGCTGACTTGTGATTCTCACCTCAGGGCAGCTAGACCATCCTAGCCTGCTTTTAAGATTTACATCCGTGCTTGCCTAGACTTTGCCCACGAAGATGCTTATTTTCTTTATTTTCATCTCCGGCAGTATTTTGGCTGTGTACCATTCTTTCATTGCATCTTTTCCAATTTATAAGTATATATTTATCTGAGTGTAGAACAAGACCATAAACATTATGAAAGTTAAGATTGTGTCTCTTTGCTCATATTTCTTGATTGAAGGAATGATGTTTGGCAGCATCAGAAATCTAATGGCTAAATAACTGAGGGCTTACTTATCATCGTACACATGATTCTGCAAATAAACAAATGCCTTTCTTAATGTTGTAAATAAAATGCATGCATGTGTGTTATTTTTAGAGTTATTGAAATTCATGAGAAACTATCCAATCTTGTGCAAATAGCCGAAATATCATTGCCAGCAGCTCCTGAAATTATTTCAAATGAAAATGTATCTCCAATAGATGAAACAGAAGAGAAATCAATTGATAAGGAAATGGAGGTAAGTTATTAAATAATGGAAAATGGCATTGTTCTTGGAGGATGGATGTCATCACCTATAATTATTTAAATTATAATTTACTTTGTCAAAACAGAACTATCTAACTACACTTGAACTCATGGATCTTCGGACCTCTGTTTTTTCTACTGAGAGTACCAGACATGACCCAAACTTTTGGCACATATGTAGTTCAAAGCTCTTCTAAGCATATGATTACAAGAATCTGGCAGTGAATGAAAACAAAACCAATCCAGGGAAGTCATTCAGACAAAACTGCAAATCCCAAGAAACAGTTCTTTGTGACTTAATAATATTATTTTCACTTTTTCACTCATACTGTATTATTTAAACATTTTTATTACCTAAGTAATAAGTGAAGAAAAATTGGAAAATACAGATAGGCATATATTCTTTCAGATTTTTTCTGTGTATATGCATTTTTCTGTTGAAAAACTGGGGTATTTTCTGTATAGTATGCTGTTAATTTGATCACACAGTTAAATTTTTTTGTGATAACTAATGTGTGTGTTTTGAGGAAGAGGATGGTTTTCCTTCCCCTCCAAAATTCTTAACCCATTGAGAAATGGGGCACAGGAGACAAACCTATGGAGATTAAAATATCAGCATCATCACTGAGAAAGCTGATGGGAGAACATGGCTTTAGATCTGTAGCCAAATGAGTTCATTAATATTTTACCACTGAATCATCCAGTCTTGCCCACCTGGTCGCACAGTCATCTGGCACAATCCATGTAACCACAGGATTTCCCATTCTCCCTTTGCCTCACGCTAAGCCTACTGCCTGGGGGAAGCAGAGAATAATAGTCCTGCAGGTAAGGTGCCTCCAACAAATGTAAACAAAGATTACCCAAAAGGGGCCAAGCCTAATGCATTCTATTGCTTTCCCCAAACTTACACCAATCAGATAAGTCACTTCATTCTCCAGGGGATAAATTAGTGATGGGTCCAAGAGAAGCTGGAATTGTCTCTCTGTCTGCAGGAGAAGAGTGGAAATTCCTTATTCTCCCTGGAAGCAAAAGGGGCAGAGAATATGAGTTTGCTCCCAATTACCTGTTCTTTAAATTTTCGTTTGTACATTAATCCAATTTCTCAAGATGTATACACTGGGGGCGATGCCGGTGGCTCAGTGGGTAGGGCGCTGACCCCACATACCAAAGGTGGCAAGTTCAAACCTAGCCTCGGCCAAACTGCAACAAAAAATAGGCGGGCCTTGTGGTGGGCGCCTGTAGTCCTAGCTACTCTGGAGGCTGAGGCAAGAGAATCACCTAAGCCCAGGAGTTGGAGGTTGCTGTGAGCTGTGTGACTCCACCGCACTCTACCAAGGGTGATAAAGTGAGACTCTGTCTCTACAAAAAAAAATAAATAAATAAATAAAAAAAAGATGTATAGACTGTATTTATTGTAGCCATTAAAAATGGATCCAAAGGCTTAAAATAAAAAGGGGGCAGCCTCTTTCTAGTCCACTTCCCTGCTCTGCAGGAGCAACCATGTTCCACCTTTTTAGTATTTCTTTTATTTGATTCCACATCTACAGATAATATGCAGTATCAGGCATGAAAATTGGGGGCACAAATAGCCTCCAAGTCTGAGGGTTGCCTGGAGGCCTCCTCCATGTCTCCTGTCCTGGGCCAGCGTCTATGATGCAGAACAGTGGCAATCACTGTGGCCAGAAGGAAGAAATCACACCCTGGCTCATGAAATTCCCATCATATCTCTTCCACTAACATTTTGTTGACCAAATAAACTGTCTGCTGTACCAATAATTCTGCTACCAGCTTAAAAGGAGTAAAGTCAGAAATGTAGATGACTCATTGTTTTTTTCTTGAGGTATCAATTTTAAATAATATCTATTGACTCTTGATTGAGGTATACAGTAGAACCTGCATAATTGAGCACCTCCTTACATGTCACCTCCTTAAGTTGACCTCATTTTCATAGACTGGACATATGCTTCAAGTACATATCAGTACAGAAGGCCTAGTTCCTTATGCTGACCACCTCTGTATGTTGACCAGTTCATTACAGTACGTTGAGTGGTCAACTTACAGAGGTTCTACTACATAAGGATTTAGCTCACACTTTTGATACCAGAATTTCTTCCTCACTAGGTCCTTGGTCTTGGGAATTTGAAGAATGAACCCATAGACCACAGATCAATGGTAAGACAAGATTTTTATTAGATAGCAAGGAATACATAAGGAGTAAAAAGCACTAGAACTTCTAGCAAAGGAGAAGACCCAACTCAGAAAAAATCTTTCTTGGGCCCTTTGTCTAGAGGTCTATATTACATTTTTTGTCCAGGACTTGGTAGGTGGAAAAATGTCTTGTCAAAGTTAATTGTCTGCACACAATAATGAAGAAAATGACAGGAAAGCTATGTCAACCAGTTGGATGAAAATATTTCAAATTATATATAAATCAGTTTTTTAGCCATAGACCAGTTTTTTAGCCATAGACCACATTGTATCCCATAATTGCATTTATGTACACAACCATGATTTAATAAAAAAAAATAAATAAAAGTTAATGCGTGCATTAACAAATGAATGTAGTCCCTCCTCCACTGGGGCAAGATTATCAGGTCCTTACAGTTTTTGTCTCACAGAAGGGATTAGGGTGTATGCTTCCTACTCAGGGTGGAACTACCCCAAAATGACTCAGACTGCTTTGTTCATGACCTTGCTAGAGCCCAGAGGGTGTGGCCTGGAAAAGGCAGCCTGTTTGTGCCTGGAAATGGGGGTCTGATTTCTGAGCTCACCTGGGCCTAGAGAATGGAGGGGTCCCTGTCCATTCATGAGTGGGGGGAATCCTGTATCACTTTTCCCCAACTTCTTCTTTTCCCTGTCCTTCTAAATACTATATAACAAAATTTAGTTAAGCCAATATTCAATGCTTACTTGTTATGACCGCTGTAAATGATGGTCATAGCCAAGTAGCTATAATTATCTTCCTTTCTTGTATTTTTGGATTTTCTTGACTTGTCTTTTATTCTGAGCTTTTTTTCCTATAATTATAGCAAATCTTTCATATGTTTATCCATAGACTTTTACTCAAGTTTTCGTACTTATCAACTATTTTGATCTCATTTTCCTCCCACCCTCCTGTCCCGGTTGCAGACTGGTTGCTGTTAATCCCTGCTGCCTACCTCTGCTTGTGGACTCTCCCTGTGCCAGTGTTTTGGTTGGATTCCCAGCTACAGGAGCCCCATGCCTGCTTTTCTTCTCTGAAACCTTTTAAGATCATCTTTGAATTTTGGGTCTAATATAGCTTTTCCTCTCAAATCATTTTTCTGCTAGGTTAATATTTAATTGGTTACCAAATAACAAAATATCTTTAAGTCTTAAAGAATATTATTGGTATGGCTCTTTGTTTTCTTGTTTGCATCATCTATGCATTTTTATGATGTGAATATATAAAAGTTGGTAACTCTCCTGATTCTCAAAGTGTATTTGTTGGCATTTTTAATCTGAGTTTATTAGTAGAGTGAGTGAATGCATTTTTCATTCTTATAGAAGCAGCAAGCCCCGATGTAAGAGAATCAATCCATCAGGCAAGTACAGTTAGCCTTTGCAAAATGCCCCTTTCCAGCGTTTATGTCTTCCATGCCCTGTGCCTGGATTTATCACTGTGCAGACATCTTCATATTTTGGTTGCACATCTTTTTCAGTATCCTCAGATGTTACAACATGAGTTACAATGCTTAATGACCATGCTGAGTATGCTTATAATAAATCTCCCAACAGATCAGAAACTATCTCAAACCCAGTAGATTTTTATCACTACAGATATAGATATATATTTCTTTTATAAAGTGCACAGTTGCCCTTTTTTGTCTATTTCCAAGAAGACTTTGGCTCACTTTTCATTTTTATACTTCTTTTGTGGAACACTTATGATCAGTTTTTTAGCCATAGACCAGACTTACCAGATTGCTGTCTTTGAGCCATGATATGGAATGTTCTTTTCAAAAATTGTCCTGAAGTCTACTACTGTACACTTTGTGTATGGAAAATGATTATTTTCTCCTGAACCCATCTGTCTTTTCAGCTCAGATTGTGTGAGGCAGGAAGTGAGCATCTGTGAGAATGAGTCTGCTACTCAACTTTACTACCCGGGGTTGGTCTCTAACCTTTTTTCCTGTGGCAGATTTTCCTCTCTTCTTTAAAATAAATGATCTGTTCACTCAGATACTGCTCTGAGATACAGAGATGGACTCTTGGGGTAGAATGAAAGTTACCAGAACTTCCTGGTGTGGATATCAAATTCATCAGCAGGAGCCCTGCACCTGAACCAGGAGGATGACTTGATATAAACAAGTCAGGAATAAGTGGGGACTAGGGTGTTGGAAAGTAAGCTGGGGAGGTTACTTAACCCACCTTGCCATAAGGAAGGCTGGTGGCTTGCTTTCATGTCTTGGAACAGTATGTGCGTGAGGGTCAACCCCTAAGCAGAGCAAACTCCTTTCAATTTTGATGTTTTTCCTTATGTTTGAAAATTTTTAAAAATTATTCAACTTAGAAAGTGTTTCATCAGCTTTAAAATGGGCAATGTTAGATAGAAGTCCCAGCTCTGTTAGTTCTGTATGTGAATGAACATTTAGGAGGGCAGCAGGAGGGACACCCCCCACTCCCCCACCCCCCCAACAGAAGGAACACTGATGTTTGTTTAGGCGAATTAGCAAGAAAATTAGCTCATAGCATTTGCAAGTTAAGAAACGAAGCACTATATAAATTTGTCTTTTTTTCCCCCCACAATACTAACTAGCACTTAAAAAAAAAAAAAAAAGCTGGATTCCAGGTTATATGAAATAAATCCCATTGACTAAATCTGCTAGTCCGTTGTTATAGCAACCTTCACTTGGAGCTAATTAGGAGTTAACTAGGACACTTGAAGAGATCAGTTCTGGTCCAGAATTGGACAGGATTTCATAACTTCTATCATCTAATGTCTTTATTTCTATAACAGCATAGATTGTTTGTGGGCTATTGAACATAAGGATCTTTAAAAATGTGCCTTTGCTTGATTTGGGAGGTAGTGAATCTTGTTCTCTTTCTTTTCCTTTCCTTCTTTATTTTTCTTTCCCCTCAAAATCCCTAGTGTCTAGAGTAAGCCAAGAACTTCAGACCACAGATATTAATTTCAGATGTATTCAGAGCAGGTGTTCCAATCACTTTTGGTTTGAAATTCTTCCATGACCTTCTTCTACAGTGACACAACATGGGTTCAGAATGACTAAGTTATTTTATTCTGTCATCCACAGTTAAGGAGAATGTTCAGAGCCTATCAGGTGCTATACAGCATTTGAAAGATGCAAACTATCCTGATTTTAAGGTGCAGGCACCTTCTTTGGAATGGCAGTATACTGATATAAAAACTTAAAATATGTTTGCTGGGTCACCTCAGGTTAGTTCAGCAAACAAGTATGGAATGTCTGGATTGTACAAGGCAATTAAAATTAGTACATAGGCAACATATCCCCAATACCAAGGTATTGTGAAAATATCAAGCACAATACAATTGCAAATTTGCATCAAATTTTTTTGAGAAACTATTATATGCAAATGTTGTTCAAGTTTGGGAGGTGAGGACATAGCCAATACGGTGAGGTTCCCGTGGTGGAACGTGGTGTGCGTGTGGCCATGGGTACCCAGATGTCATCCAAATGAGCCCAGCCATGGACAGCTCTGTCTCGGCGAAGTGCGGCCGTCCAGGAAACATCAGTGTGTTGGTCAAAACCATTGAAATAATCCAGATCTTTACAGAGTCGCTCTTAGGAGCCTCCTATGGGGAATCGGTTCATAACACACAGAGTTTTTTTCTAATTCTCTTTTCCCCTGCTGCTCTACTCTCATATCTCCCTGACATCCACGGCAGCTCTCCAACATCTGTCTCCTTTGGCTCAGACTCCTGCAACTATGCCTCCGACTCAGTCTGCTCAGACTGCGTTGTTGCTTCGCTCCTTCCCACTCCAGCTTCGCCCTTTACTGTGCAGTTCAAGTCAGTGCCCCTGACTTTGCCCAGCTCTCCCATTTCCCCATTACCTAGATTCTGTATGGCACAGACAAGTGAAGTTGCTGGGATCTGTTCTCCTCCACAGTGGGGCTGTTGATGCAAAGTAGTCCAATTTACTATTGTTTAAACCTCACAAGGGATGGTGTGAGGAAGTTGAGCTAGGCTTTGTAATTGCTTAAATAGCTCTAAGAACATTTTATGGCACCTGCAGACTGCAACACAGGCTACTTTTCTTTGCACCCCCAAGCATCTAAAGCCTGTTTCGGTAATTAGCTGTTCATGTGAATTTCTCAGCTGTGAATTTCTTTGCTTGAGGGTCTTATTCATCTTTCTGTCTCCGGTATCTGGCCCAGTAACTGAAACATACTGCCTCTCCAATAGTTGTGTGGAACTTCTGGTAGTTGGACACCTGTGGAGAGAACTTACTCCAGAAAGAAGATGTAGTGAGAGGTGAGATAGCAAGTCATGGCACTGACTCTCCTATTCAGTGAACAATCGGGCATTTGTCGGGAGTACAGAGTGAATGGAGTGGGGGTGGCACTGAGGGGATGGATGGAATTACGTGCTTCCTCATCTCCCACCTCTCCACAGAGTGCTGTAAGAGTCTGTCTCTCCTACTGCTCTCACTGCACCAAGCTGCTTAAGGATCTTTCTGGGCCTTGTTCATCTCCTGTTCCCACCTTTGGGCACATAGAAGGCCTTCAGTAGATGTTGAAAGAATAAATGGTAGATGAACTGTAGGCAAGGGTTGTGGGAAGGCAGGGCTAGAGGAGGGAGGCTGCACTGTGTCTGGAAGGACATCTCTTGGTTCACCCTGCAATTTGCTAAGACAACAGAGTAGCATGTGAAGGAGAGCTGGGGGATGCAGGAGTCTGGGGGCCAGGAACTAATTTAGGATGTTTAATGTGTTGGATTTTGACTCCATCCAGGAATTGGCTTTCCTATTTTGACCCAGTGGGCCATCCCTCACAGAACCAACAGATGCTTCTTTTAAAGGAGAGAGGGCAAAAACTGAGCGAGGTCATTCTGTGCCCTCCCCGTCCCCTCCCCGGTCACAGCATGCGTCCAGCCCCTTTCTGACCAGGACCCATGAGCTCCGAGCCTTTCCTCCCTTTGTTTCTGTGGCAGCAAGGTAACGCCAGGTACTGTCAGCCCCACCTCCAGTTGGCACATTTCAGAACATGTGTATGTGGTTTCCCTCAAATAATGCCACAGTAATGGGATGTTGTCAAGGTGAAATTTCTGTTTGATAGATGTGGAGACAAGGCAGTGGAAGGCATTTATCAGGCAATGTTGCTCTCTTCATCTGTTATGTGAAATGATTAATGGTATAGACACTGTCATTTTGCTTGATAGCTCTAGATGAAATCATGACGGTAACCCATCATGGCTGTTACTGAAACCTTTAATATATAGAGACAAAACATACTTTAATCAGTCTTAAGAACTCAATTAGAAATGTAGACAAATGAGGGGAGTATGGGCATGGACATGTGTTCCCCTCTGACTCGTAGAGTAGACCAGGGCCCTGGGAAGTACAGCACAGGGGGATAGACCCTGATCATTGTTGAGTACCCTGTCTGCTCTGTGTCCTTTCTTGAACAGCTGAAGCTGCGTGACTTCTAGCCATAATTGCTTCCTGCCCAGTCTGAGTAGCCTCCTGATTTCTCTTTCTCTTATAACCTTCCTGTCTAGTTTGACTTGAAACTGTGGTCAGAATCATCTTTTTAAAGTAATCTCTGCTGGGCATGGTGGCTTGTGCGTGTAATCCCAGCGCTCTGGGAGGATGAGGCAAGAAGATCCCTTGACGTGAAGAGTTTAAGACCAGTCTGAGCAAGAGCGAGATCCCATCTCTACTAAAAATAGAAAAATTAGCTGGGCCTTATGGTGGGCACCTGTAGTCACACCTACTTGGGAAGCTGAGGCAGGAGGATTGTTTAAGCCTGGGAGTGTGAGGTTGCTGTGAGCTTGAATGCCAAGGCGCTCTAGTCTGGGCAACAAGGTAAAACTCTGTTTCAAAGGAAACAAAAAAGCAATCGCTTCTGTGATTCTGTCAGGCCAGTCTCTTCAATATTCTACACAATAAAATTCAAATTCCTTACTTTTACATGACCTGTTGAACTTTACCTCTGCCATCTTCTTTCTCACCGCTCTCCCTGCCGTGCTTCCTACACACGCTGAAGGAAGCACCATCGAGCATTCCTTGTGCTGCTTGGGTACAGCTCTGTCCCCTCCAATAGCCTGGTCCCTGTTCTGTACCAGTTGAAATCCTACTATTCTCTCAAGAATCTGTTCATATAACTCCTCTTCCAGGAGGTCTTCCCTGTTCATGGTATGAGGAATGATGCCTTTCTACCCGTAGGATCCAGTGACATGTCACACCTACCTATGTTCTGACCATATTCTACTTGGTATTTTATTTAGTTGTGCACACCTATTTTTCTCAGTAATTGTAAATTTTGTAAGGAGAGGATCTCTTCATCTTTGTGTCCTGTAGCACCTGATATAATGTTTTGAATTTGTTAAATGGATTGAATTATCTGTAGTTTTGGAACTCTAAAATTTGATCCCTTTTTCATGTTTTTTGTTGCTATTAAATGTGAGAGATAACAAGGGTTTGGGCTGTGAGCTCAGGTGTTGTTTGCTTCTTTATTGTCAGGTTTTCACCCGCATTACCCAGTTCTAATTTTAAAATTAAGGTACTTTTATCATTTTAGAATTTTGAGTGCTGTAGTACATCATGTATTAAAACTAACATCAAGGCCGGTTGTTGCTACTGTTGGGCTGGACACTGGCAACATCGGGCAGAGGCACAGCGCCCCTGACCGGCTCGTGGTTATGACTGCCTTAGCTGGCAGCAAAGAACAAACTGCTTACCCTCCCTCAGTACAGGCTTGGTGGGAAGGCAGGATTTGTCAGGGTGCAGTAGGTGTCCTCCTGCACGGACAAGGACTGGAAAGGGGACATGGCAGGCCTCAAGGAAAATGGAACTGGTGGGTGGAGAGCCTAGGCTGTGCTCAGAGCCCAGGGGCCATGGGTTCCAGGCTCTGCTCCTCCTCACAACCCGCCCAGTGGCTGTCCCTCTAACTCCGCACTGAGACGTCGCCTTCCCTGGAATCTGGGGGGATTCAACCCTCCCTATGGGTAAGTCCCTGTGGGCGAGGGGCACCCATGAAGGTGGCTATGTCCACACAATGGAGGATGCAGGCAGCTGCCGGCCTGCTCGCTTCCTTTCCCTTCATTTCTTTCTCAATCCCCATTCTTTTAGGTTAGGCCCCTTTTAGGGATCTAAATTCTTTACTCTAGGGGTCTTCTCAGAAGAAAAAGTGATCTTTCAAAATATTATTTTGGTGCGAATTACTTTACTTGTTATTCCTCTATAACTTATTAACATAGAATGTATAAGGGGAAAAAATCCTAAAATAACATATAATTCATGATTAATTGCAGATCTTATATTTTGTGGCCATCCTATACATTGAATTATCTAAGTACTATTCAAATAAGCCTAATTGCTTAAGGGATTGTGACTTCTGAGTCCTTGTGTCTCATCCTGGGAACGAGGGTTAGGTGATGATCAAGAAAAGACAAATGAGATAAAATATTTTAAAATTAAATATGCACTATTTTACCATTATTTATCAGCCTTACTATATTACCCTCCTTCTTATTTCTAGCGCATGATTATTGGATGTTGCTCTGAAATAATTTCTCTATTTGTGAGTGATAAGGAATCAACACCGCTATCTGAGGTAAGTGCTTCTCCTTTAAAACAGTATCTGATTAACTCATAAGTATTATTACTATGAAAATGGAAATACAGAAAACATCTCATTATAAGTATCAAGGACCTAACCCATTAAATTAATGTGAAAAAAGTGATAAACATGAGTTTATGATAGTGTATTATCTTGGTTAAACTATTCTTTGTAAGAAAGAATTCACTGAGTACAGAAACTTATAAAAAAGATCATTTAAAAATCATCTCAAATCTGCCGTTCAGAGAATAACGTCTGTTAACTTTTGGAGAATATCTGAAATTTTCTCCACGTGTAAATATTTTAGAATTTTTACATCAATGAGATTAGAAGATTTACAAACATTCTGCCACTTGTTGTTTTCACTGAACAATTTCATGGAGGCATCTTTGTATGAAACGTCTACCTTGTTGTATTTAATGCCTGCATAATAGCCTCTTTCGTGTTTGTGTTGTGCCAGGTGAGACAAATTTACATTGAATATGTAAAAAAGATTTACATAGCTGGATCTTTATTAATAGAGCTTGGACTTCGTGGATTCTAGTGCTTACGTATTACACCCTTCTGTATCATCTCCTCAGAGTTAATTCTCAGAAATTTGATATTAGAGTAAAAAAAGTACACATAACATTTTTCACATTGTAAAATATACATAATGTAAACATTTACACTTTTAATCATTTTTAAATGTACAGTTCGGTGGCATTAAGTATATTCACAATGTCGTGCAACCCTCTATCACTGCTGTCTGTCTCCAGAACTTTTTCACTCTCCCATATAGAAATGTTATGCCAATTAGACAGTAGCTCTCCATTCTCTTTTCCCCTAACTCCTGGTAACCTCCACAGTAATCTCTATCTTTATGAATTTGCCTCCTGTGGATACTTCATCTTAATGGAATCACAGTGTCTGGTTTACTTCATTGCATGATGTTCATAATGTTGTCACGTTGTCCATGGTGTAGTGTGCATTAGTATTTTATTCCTTTTTAAGACTGAATGATATTTCATTGTATGTATATACCACATTTGTTTATCAGCTTATCTGTTAATGGACATTGGGTTTGTTTCCACCTTTTGGTTGTTGTAAATTATATTTCTATGAATATAGGTGTACAAGTATTTGCTTTTTATTCCTGTGGGGGCATATGCCCAGGAGTGGAATTGCTAGGTCACATAATTCTGTTTAACTTTATGAGGAACTCCCAAGCTGTTTTCCTCAGTAGCTGAACAAGTTATATTTACACCAACAAAACACCAAGGGCTCTGATTTCTCCACTTCCTCTCTAACACTCATTATTTTCCATTTTTTATTTTTTACCATAACCTTCCTAATAGGGGTGCAGTGGTATCTTGTTGTGATTTTTGATTTGCATTTCCTTAATGACTTGTGATGTCAAGCTTCTTTTCATGAGTTTATTAACATTCTCTAACTTCTTTAGAGAAATGTCTGTTCAATCCTTTGTCCATTTTTGAATTGGTGTGTACATTGTATTATATAATGGTAAATGACCATCCAGAAATGTTGCACCAATTTTCTCTCCTATCAGTAGTAGATGAGAGGACCAGTTTATCCACATACTTGTTTGTACTAATTTTTCTCCTTCTTTTCCTGCTCTTCCTCTTCTAATGATTACAAATTTGACAAGTGAAAAACACTCATTAACTTAGTATTATTGAGGCCAAACTTAGATCACATGTCCATTGGCAACTTGTGTTTCTGTTTTTACAAAGTGGCATCCATTCATTTAGTCAGTCAACAAATGTTTTGAGCGCACTGCTTTGAGGTCCTAACTAGGTGTCAACAGGCAACAAGATTTGATTCTCTCGGAGCTGCCATTTTAGCAGCAGGAAATAAACAATAAGCAAGATAATTTCAGATTTCGTTAAATGCTATTAAGGTAAAAAACAGAGAAAAGTTAACTATGGCCTATGAGTTATATTTGGCCGTGTCCTGTTTTGTTTATAAAATTTTATAGAATACAGACCTTCCTTATTCATTCCTTTACTTACTGGTCTAAAGCTGCTTTTACACCATTAACAGTAGAGTTGAGTAGTTTTAGCAGAGAATCCACAAAGTCTAAATTATCGATTGTCTCACCCCTCACAGAAAATGTTTGCTGGACCCTGCGACAGACAGTGACAGGGAAGGAGGTCACAGTTTAGACAGGGTGGTCAGAGAAGACTTCTCTGAGGAGGTGACATGTGAAGTAAGACGTGAAATATTATCCTGCGTTCTTCCCTAGATCATTCGCTTCTTGGGGGCAGGAGTAATGCTATCTTCAGCTTTGAGTTCTTACAGTGATTTGTACGTATACACTACGTAACTTGGTTGCTTCTTCTTGAATTTTCTTTAGTTTTGAAAACCTGAAATTTAATCTTTGCTTTGTTTATTCATTTCAGTATGTCTTTTTGCCACTTTTTAAATGGGGAACTTAAATTTTTATAATTGAAATATACAAATTTACTGTGATAGACATTGATAATAAAATCAAACTTAAATACAATATTGGAAAAACTGTGGTTAAAAACAGTTTTAACAGACTCGACGCCTGTGGCTCAAGCGTCTAAGCCAACCACATACACCTGAGCTGGCATGTTCAAATCCAGCCTGGGCCTGCCAAACAACAATGACGATTGCAACCAAAAAATAGGCAGGCATTGTGGCCGGCGCCTGTACTAGCTACTTGGCAGGAGGAAGCAAGAGAATCGCTTGAGCCCAGGAGTTGGAGCCCAGGAGTGCTGTGATCTGTGTTGACATCACAGATCACAGCACTCTACCCAGGGCAACAGCTTGAGGCTCTGTCTCAAAAAACAAACAAACAAAAAAACAGTTTTAACAAAAGAACTTATTATCATAAGATACATTCTTTATAATGTCAGTGGGTTTTGGCTTCTGATAGATCTAGATTGGAATCCCAGTCTTAAATCTTAGTTGTGTGAACTTAGGGAAGTTATTAAATATTTTAACTTCTCTAAGCCTCACTTTTCACATATGTGAAAAGGGGATAATAACCCCATCCTCTGACTGTTGTGAAGATTAAAATATATTTTAAGTATCTGTCACAGGCCTACTATAAATAGTTGTTCAGTAAGTATTAGCTATGTAATCATTAGCATCATAATTATCCCTATCACAGTTTCATACCCCATGTGTGAATTCTTCATCTCCTAGTCAACTAATTTCAATCAGGTGTTTAGGATCCAAATTTGTTTTAAATATTTATAGGAAAGGAGAAGAAAAGCCTGGGTATGGTAGCTCCTGCCTATAATCCTAGCATTCTGGGAGGCCAAGGCAGGAGGATTGCTTGAGGCCAGGAGTTTAAGACCAGTCTGGACAACATAGCAAGATCCTCATCTCTACAAAAAAAATTTTTTAAATTATCTGGGGGTGTTGGTGTGTACTTGTGGTCCCAGCTACCTGGGCGGCTAAGGTGGGAGAATTGTTTGAGTGCAGGATTGCTTGAGCCCAGAAGTTTGAGACTGTTGTTTGCCATGATTATGCTCTGATCTGTATTCTGGGTGACAGAATAAGACCCTCTCTCAAAGAAACAAAAACAAAACCCTCCCACAAATCAATAAAAGGAAAGAAAGAAGAAAAGAAAAGAAGAGGAAAAGTATTAAAGGTAGAGAAAAATAGGGATTATTTTCTCCACCTGTAATGTTGAATCCTATAGCATTTAGGTCAGTGTGTAGATCGTAGTGGCAAAAGAGCCACTCATCCAAAGGAAGAGGCTCCCACTTGTACCCCATGCTGTACTTCCTCCAAAAGCAAGACTAGCCTAACATTTATGAGCTGTCTAAAGAAGTAAATTGTCAGATAAACCAAATCACATGCCTTAGTGAAGTTATTTTTGTCACTGGCCTGAGAGCTTAATGTGCAATTTGTTTTTTTACTGAAGATACCTATTACAAATTATCTTTTTCTATATTAATTCTTCTTAATTAAGCTAAATATTGACACACAGAGCTTGAGACACAAAGGAACTGAGAACAGCAAGGAAATTGAAGGAGGAGAATGAGTGAGCCATGCTTACCTTTGCAGTGATTAATCAGAGAATACCAATAACCATTAGGTATGATTTCTGGTGAGGCAGCAATAAAAACCATCCTTAATGGCCTGGTGTAGGTTTGAAGTATTGTCATTTCCAACTTGCCAGGTAGGATTCAAACATGATGCTGAAAATATTCTTTCTGTGCTTGGCTGTGGCTGACCATGGAATGGCCTGAGTCCTTTTATACAAACTCTTCATCGGTAATTAATGACCACCAGCTGCATGTGGAACACCAGCATAGACACTTTTTGTTGCTGCAAAAGCAGCAGAATGTACCTGCAGGCAGGTAAACTAAATATTTTCTTATTGGTTCAATGATTATCAATACAAATCAATTTGCATGTGCACATATGTGTGTATGACGTGGAATTACTAGGCTCACCCAGTAGCAGTGTGGAAAGGAGGTTTTCTAGGAGCAGATCTGATTTGAAGGTGGGAAATGTTATCCAGGGCCACAATGTCAGAAACATTATTTACACGAGGAGATTGTAAAGTAGTTTTTCTTGGCTGCATGAATTTAGTAGGATTTGTTTTTTAATTCAAGATTTTTAACCAGATTTAGCATAGTACCTGGCAAACAATAGTGATAATAGTTATGAAACACAAATACTACTGCTGGTAATAATAATAACAGTTAATATTTATTGAGCACATGGCATGGGCAGACATTATTAAGTGTTTTAAATATTTAGCATAACAAGAACCCTTACTCATTTTAGAAATGAAGAATCTAATGCCCAGGAAAATTAAGTGGCATGCTCAGAGGAGGAGGCAGGAGTCAAATATAGGTCTTCTTAAATCCAGGATCTGCATTTTGAACTAAGCTACAGCCAGTGAATGTTTTACTAGCATAGTGGGAGCAGATGCTACAGGATGTTGAGTGAGAAGTGAGGAAGTGAAACTCAAGACTGTGAGGGTTGCAAGTGTAGATCAACCTTTAAGAAGGTTTGAGAGTGTAGAAAAACCTTTAAGAAGGTTTGAGAGCGTAGAAAAACAGCTAGAGGAGACGCAGAGACAAGAGAGGGTATTAGGACAAGAGCGGTCACAGAAAAAGAATCAGGAGGAATGGACATTGCCTGTCTAGGAGAGAGAAGGATAAATGATTGAGTGAAAGAGAGGAAAAGCAGAGGAGAGGAAAGAAAGGTGGCAGATCAGGATGAAGAAGGACGTGAATAAGTTTGTAGTGAAAGGGCAGGAGAAGCTGGGCAGTTCACCAGTGGTTTTCATTTTCTCAAGTTTTTCTGCTGTTGGAGTAGGGCACAGTATTGGGGATGACCTGAGCGATGAAGACCTACTTAGTTCACTTGGAATAAGAACCTTGCAAGCAGATTTGTTTTCTTGAGAAGTGGCTGCATCAGAGAACAGAATAATGCTTAGGATGAAGCCTCTGCGTACACTCACAAAAGAGAGGCTGGAAGAATGCCAGTGCTGGGAGTGGCTGCATGCGTTGCTATTGACCACACACATCCCATTGCCATCTGTTTCTGTTACTTTCATCATGTAACAAAGCACTCCAAACCTAGTGCATGAACAACTACCATTTGTATTAGGCTTAGGGATTCCATGGGTCACATGCTGGGAAGGGCATAGTGGGGCAAGTGGTCTTTGCTCCATGGTATCTGCAGCATCAACTGGGAAGAGCAAAAGATGGAGATGACTCAGCTGCTGGCTGGACTCATGGAAGGCTCATTTTGGACTGTGCTTTGATGCTGACAGCTGTGGGCCTTCTGGTGGGGCTGGGAACATAGCTTGGGCTATGGTCTGGAATGTGACACTGACCTCTCTCTGTGGCTGGCCAGACCTCTTCAAAGCATGGTGGCTAGATGTCAAGAGTGGTCCTCCCGAGAGAACGAGGCAGAATCTCCATCACGGCCTATGCCCTAGCCTCTTAATGACTAGAGTGTAGAAAAACAGCTAGAGGTCATTATGACTAGGTCTGTAATGACTCTTCCTACTAGTCCAAAATCCACCCAGATTCAAGATTAAACATAGACTCCACCCATTCATTGGAGGAGTCAAAGTCAAATTTTAAGATGGGCATGTGAATTGGAAGCTATGGTTGCAGCCAGTTTTTGAACATACAGTCTGCCACAAAGCCCAGTAAAACTTCCAGTGTCCAGGCCTCCTTCTCCTTTGAGCAGAGGCAGTTCCTAGCAATCTGCTCAGGCAAGTTTTAAAATTAGCCATTAACCCCTGCCCACCCCACCCCCCTTACAGGAATTAGGTAACTGTAATTAATGGAGTGGCTGAGTGTGTTATACCCACAGGGTAGAGGAGTCTTCAAGCACCTTTGGAAGAACCTGTGCCATCTTTCTGGGTTTTGAAACGGGTTTGCATGTATCCCTGTTTATTTACACACAACAACTTCCACTTCACTTTTTTGAGGATATTAAATCTTAAAGATTGGAGCTAGGCTATCTAATTGAAGCTACTTTTATTACATTACATTATTACATTGGTTTCTTTTTAACAAAACTTTTCAAATGGTAATAACAACAGTACTCTCTAAACTGTCATTTACAGCCTTGAACACAAAGTTCCACATATTCCAGAGTAGGTATTTACTAAGTATTAACAAATGAATTATATTAAAGCAAACTTCTTTTGGGTAAGTTGAAAGGTGCCGTTTTTCTCATCTCTCTATTTCTCTCCTTCTCGCTCTCTTACTTTCCTTCTACCAAGCAAGAGATGTCTGAATGGGTTTTGTAGCATCTATAATTACATCTTTCCTTTGTGAGACGTTACCATTCTATCCTCAAGTGAAGATTGTCCTTTGTATGTAAGTTCGTGAGACATCCACTTAATATTCTCATATTCTTTTTGAAGACAATGCCAGATGACATCAGTTCCACACTGCTTTTAAAACACAGCACTGACTTTGATTCCATCCACTCACTATTCACTTCTAACTGTCAAATTTGGCTAAGGGAAAAAGAAAGCCCTTAAGAAAAGGCCAGGCTATTAATGTGCTCTTCAAAATGCTAAGAAAAGGCTAAGCTGTTTATAGCATTTTCAAAATGCTCATCTCAGAGATTTGCGGGCAATAGTGTCAAGGTGAAATACACTCTCCTTCATCAAGGGACCTAGAGCTTTTGTGTTATCTGTACTCAAAGTACCAGTCTCACTTTTGTTTGATGTGCAATTTGGGGATATAATACTTGGATGCAATTTAAACTAAGATGTCATCATGAGCCTGATATTATGCATTGACTATAAAAGTGATGAGAAGAGTGCTCATTCCTTAGTAAACCAAGCCTGTCTTCTTTCTGCATAGAGCTGTACTTCAGCCACAAAACCACGATTTCCTAAAATTTGGTCACATTGTATATCTTCAGAGGAGGTGAGTCGTTAGCAAATCTGTTCATTCCTTTCTATTTTGCTGAAAACCAAGTAACATGTTTAGTTTCATTTCCTTCATTCAGTTTACTAATCAGTTCTGCCTTGATAAAATGCTGACCCTTAACAATAGAATTATGTTTTCATTTTGTTACTGGACAAAGAGGACACAGAGAATCTGGCCTGACTGTCACTGTCAGCCAATATGCAGACACAGGGTTAGGTTCAAACAAGCTTCGTTTGTCAGAAGGCCGGTGATTCTGGGGAACAGCGAGAATAGTCTCTCAATTCTGTTCTGCCTCGCTTACAATTCTAATAACTTTTATAATTAAATACAAGGAAATAGACCTAGAAAATTTTAACTTTATCTGATAGGGAGTAACACCAAAGTAGACTTCATTCTAGCAACACAAAAAGTGATTTTCACTTAACCAAATATCTAAGAGAATCATCAGAGAAACCACATCCTATTATCACAGTGACCTTTACTAGCATCGCAATCCCTGCTGTCTATATGTGACTACCTCCTCAGAGTCATCCTTACAATCAGGGTGAAACCTTACCCAGGTCATGCTGGGGTGGGGAGGAAGCGAGCTCAGTAGACAACCTTCACCGTGCTGTCAGCTCAGCTTCTCAGACTCCACATTCTAGGCCACTTTTCTGGCTTCAATTCTAGGAGAATATTTTTGCCTCAGAGCTGAATCAATTAAAGAAAACCTTTGGAAATTCTCTTTTGTGTGTGTGTGTGTGTGTTTTTTAGGATCCTGACTTTACAAATTACTTGATTCAAAGGGGATAAACCATTCATTGATCCTATCGTGTTTTTGCTGTCACTAACCTTTATCATGTCCTCAAATTCACTCCTTGTCAAATTATCATTATTATAATTTTCT
>CAUYON010029202.1:0-76184 GCA_963573935.1 Arctocebus calabarensis | reverse complement strand
GTGAGTCAGGTAAGGGGGAAAGGGAGTCCTGGAAGTTCAGAATGATGGAAAACTTTAGTTCAGTTTTTCTGCCTGAAGCTTGGTTTCTTGAAGTCACAGCTTGCCTCAGAGGTGACCTGCAGTTGTCACTTCTCTCTCTCTTGACTGGGCTTCCAGTCTTCAGCTCAATTGGGCAGTTTCTGGAGGTTATCTTTCTTTTTGGACAGGAGCCTCTGTCAGAAGCTGCTTCCAGTCGGCCATCTTTCCCCTCCCCGTTTTTGCTTCTATTGATACGGTATATTACATTTATGGATTTCTGTATCTTTTTTTCCAGAGTCTCACTACATTGCCCTTGGTAGAGTGCCATGGCATCACAGCTCATAGCAACCTCAAACCCTTGAGCTTAAGCAATTCTCTTGCATTAGCCTCCCAAGTAGCTAGGGCTACAGGTGCCCACCACAACGCCTGGATGTTTTTTTAATTCTAGTTGTCATTGTTGTTTAGCAGACCTGGGTCAGGTTCAAACTTGCCAACCCTGGTGTATGTGGCCAGTGACCTAACCACTCAGCTATGGGCACTGAGCCAAGATTTCCATATGTTAAACCAACTTTGTATCTATGTAATGAAGCCTACTTGATCATTGATGTACAATTTTTAAAATGTGTAGCTGTACTCTACTTGCTAAGATTTTACTGAGTAGTATTGCATGTATATTCATTAATAAAACTGGTCTGTAGTTCTCCTTTTTAGTTGGGTCCTTTCATGATTTTGGTAACAGGGTCATATATGCTCCATAGAATGTGATGGGGAAGGTCCATTCCTTCTCAACGTTTTGTAATAGGTTCTGTAGTATAGGTACAAGCTCATCTTTGAAAGTGTGATAGAATTCTGATGTGAAGTCATCTGGCTGAAGGTTTGTTTTGGTTGGAAAATTTTTTTATTGTTTTTTCGATTTTAGTGCTCAATATTGGTCCATTCAACAGATCGATTTCTTCCTGGTTAAGTCTAGGGAGATGGTGTGATTCTAGTTATTGGTTCATTTCCTCCACATTCATGGGCACAGAGAGTTTGTAGTACAGAGATAATCTCTTGTATCTCTGTGATATCTGTTGTTCTTTCCTTTTCAGGTTATTAGGCATCTTACTTTTCTGTTTCCAGTTAATCTGGTCAAAGGTGTATTGATTTTTATTTATCTTTCAAATTTTTGTTTCATTAATTTTCTGAATGATTCTTTTGTTTTCAATTTCATTTATTTCTGATTTCATTTTGGTTATTTTTTTTCTTCTGCTAGGTTTGATTGAATTGCTCTTCCTTTTCCATTTCCTTGAGATGATTCATTAGGTTCTTAATGTGCTCTTTCTGTTTTTTTGTTTTTGTTTTTGTTTTTGATGTAGGCATCTAATGAGGTAAATTTCCCTATTAGGACTGATTTTGCAGTATCCATAGGTTTTGATAGGTTGTAGCTTCATTGTTGTTATATTTAAGAAATTTAGTGATTTCTTCCTTTATCTCCTCCTTGACCCAACTGTCATTTAGCATAAGGTTGTTTAGTTTCCATGCCTTTGTGTAAGGATGAAAATATTTGCTGGACTTGAGTTTAACCTTTATTGCCTTGGTGTCTGAAAAGACATAAGGTACAATTTCAGTTCATTTAATTTTGCTGAGGTTCTGATTTATATCCTAGGATATGATCTATTTTGGTGTATGTTCCATGGAGATCAAAGTATATATATTCATTAGGTTTGAGATGGTATGTTCTGTATATGTCTATTAAGCCCAATTGTTCTAAGTTCACATTTAAGTTCCCTTGTTTCTTTGTTTAGTTTCTGTTTAGAGGATCTGTCTAGTTCTGTCAGAGAGGTGTTAAAGTCCCTGGCTTTTGTGGTGTTATAGGATATCATATTGTTTGGACAAATTAAGGTCCATTTCATAAATCTGGGAGCATTTAAGTTGGGTGTATAAATATTTAGAATTGAAATGTCTTCTCGTCTTACTTCCTTGACCAGAATGAAGTGACTATCTTTGCCTTCCTTAACTTTGGTTGCTTTAAATCCACTTGTATCTGAAAATAAGATTGCTTATTTTCTTCTGATTTCTATTTGCCTGAAATAGTTTTACAACTGTTCACCCTGAATCTTGTTTTGTCCTTCAAGGTTAAGTGTGTTTCCTGGAAACAGATACAGATTGCTTGTACTTTTTTTTTTTTTAATCCAATCAGCCAGCCTGTGCCTCTTCAGTGAGGAATTTAAGCCATTTGCATTTATTGGGAGAAGTGACATGTATGGTGGAGTTCTATTCACCTTATTTAATGAAAATCCATTACTTTGTTTTATCCTGTGCATATTGTGGAAACTAGATTTTGTCCTTTAGTTTGTGGGTGTTTATTTTTCTGGTAGTTCATTGAGATGGTCAGTGTGGAAAACAGGTCTGAGTATTTCCTGTAGCGCTGGTCTTATTTTGGTGAATTTCCTCAATGTTTGTATGTCAGTAAAAGATTTGATTTCTATATTGATTTTGAAGATTAGTTTAGCTGAATACCAAATTCTGGGTAAACATTGTTTTGTTTGAGAAGGTTAAGGGTGCTCAGCGCCTGTGGCTCAACG
This sequence comes from Arctocebus calabarensis, assembly GCA_963573935.1. Taxonomy (NCBI): domain Eukaryota; kingdom Metazoa; phylum Chordata; class Mammalia; order Primates; family Lorisidae; genus Arctocebus; species Arctocebus calabarensis. The sequence continues at coordinate 73,602 of CAUYON010029202.1, read as the reverse complement.
GGCTAAGGCGCCAGCCACATACACCTGAGTTTGCGGATTCAAATCCAGCCTGAACCCACCAAACAACAATGACGGCTGCAACCAAAAAATGGCCGGGCGTTGTGGCGGCCACCTATGGTCCCAGCTACTTGGGAAGCAGAGACAGAAGGCACACTCAAGCCTAGGAATTGGAGGTTGCTATGAGCTGTGATGCCATGGCACTCTATCCAGGGTGACAGCTTGAGGCTCTGTGTCCAAAAAAAAAAAAATGAAGGTGGTTAAGGGTAGATGAACACTCTTTTCTCACTTGAAAAGTTTCAGCTGAAAAGTCCGCTGATACCCTGATTGATCTTCCCCTATAGGTCAATTGGTGCTTACTTTGGGATGCTTCCAGAATTTTCTTTCATTTTGACTTTGGACAGGTTCATCGTAATGTTTTTTTGAGATGCTCTGTCTGTATTGAGATGACCCAGGGTTTGAAATCCCTTTAGAAAGATTATGTCAGAATATTTAGTGATGCTTGAGAAATTTTCCTTTCTAATATCTTCCAGTAGGGCTTCCATTCCTTTGGGTCATTGTGCTTCTCCTTCAGAGATGTTTGAGCACTTCATGAAGTCCCATAATGCTCTATGTGATCACTCTGCAACTTCTTTCTTCTTGTCTGCCTCTTTAACTTCCTGTGTTAGCACAAGAGCCTTATCCTCTAGCTCTGAGAGTCTTTCTTCTCCATGGTGTAATCTGTTATTGATACTTTCTACTGCATCTGTAAGTTCCCTGATTGACTCTTTCAATTCCTGAAGCTCTGATGTATCCTGCCTCTCTTTTTCATGTCTTTCATTAATTATTTGGGTCAGTTTCTGCATTTTTTTGTTGATTTTCCACTTTTCTTCAATTCCCTTCAGTGCTTTTGCCATCTATACTTTACATTTCCTTTCTATCATTTCCAAAATTTCTTTATAGGTGGTAGCTATCTCATGATCCCTTGGTGGTGGGGTTAGATCTTTTCTGGTTTTACATGTTGCAGAATTTTTCTCTTGGTTCCTCCTCATGTATGTTTTCTTCTTATACACTTCCTTCCCCTACTTTTTCCTATCACTTCCTCCTCTAAATTAAATTATCTTGTCTCTATGCTTATGTGTTCAAGTGTCCTTTTGGTATAGGGCTAAAGGAAGAGAAGAGTAAAGAGCAAGAAGGGAGAAAAAGAAGAAAAAGATAAAGAAAGAGAGATAAAGTGGTGTGAAAGGGAAAAAATGAAAAAAAAAAAGAGAGGAAAAAGGACAGAAAGGGAGAGACAAGTGAAACAGTGGTGTTTGGCAGGATCCTCTGACCCACACTTACAACTACAGGACTCTGGGAAGCAGGGTTGGGTGGGTCCCTTGAGGTCAGGAGCTCCTTACCAGCCTGAGCAAAAGCAAGACCCCCACCTTACCAAATATAGAAAAAAAAAATCACCAGTATGTTGCAATGGGGACCTACCAATACCTTATTCCCAAAGGCCAAAGTAAGAAGGACACCCTAAACTAGGCCACTGCCATGATACCTCATCCCTGGCCTGAGTGACAGTCTGTCTCATAAATAGAATATAGAATTAAATGGAATACAACAGAGTAGAAAAAAGAAAAAAAATTAAAATAAAATTAAAAATAAAATTATACAAGATATTAAAAAAAAAGGAGATCTTAGTCGTTTGAGAAATATATGTGGCAAAGATGAAAAAAGTAGAAAAATCTTTACCAAAAGAGAGAACAAAGGAGAGAAATAGAAAAGAAAGAATAAAAAGGGCAGAAGAATCTTAAAAATGGAGCCTTTGCTATTCAAGAAAGTGAAATAAAAAAACTATAAAACAAAATAAAAATAAAAAAAATCTAAAGAAAAACTTGAGAAAAGAAAACAATATACATTGCAATATATTTCTCAGACAAAAATTAGTACTCTAGGAAGATAGGAAAAAGGAGAAAAGAGGTATGTAACACAATGTATTGCCTGGACAACAGGTGGCATTGTAGTATTAGAAGACTCAAAACATGCATGCTGACTTTGCTGTATAAGATGCGGGCTGGAAGCCACTAAATAGTTGATGAGGAGCTCTAGTCCAATCTTTGTGATTTATTTGCCCTTAATCATGGGTTGGTCACTTTCCTAACATTTAATCCCCACAGGGTTAGGTGCCTGAAGCTCTTGCCAGACTACTGAGGCCCACCTTGACTTTCCAAGCAAGGCTCCTGGGCACAAACTGGCTTTCCCAGGGGTGCAACTGTTCAACTCACCCTAAGGTGGCTGCCTGAGCTCAGCAGGCTTGCCAGAGCCAGCCACTATGACCCTGCAGACTTTTCTTCCCCTGTGGACCTCTCACAATAGCGACACACTGCTAGCTGCTGAGCTGATGGGTACTCTACTCCACCTGGTGGTTGAATCCCGTCTGCTGGGCACTGTTCAAGTTCAAGGCAGCTCCACTGAGCACCCAAGTCCAAAAAAAAACCCCTGCATGACAGGTCTTCCCTGTCTCTAGCCCTCTGCCAGAGGAACAGCTGGTTTCTGCGCACACCCAGGTACTCTCCTTCTGTGTCAGTCTTCCAATGCTCCTGACCTCCTCTTTGGCTCCTGGAATCCCCTACTGCTTCACTATGCCCCTAGAGTGGTATTTCTGGGCAGGTCACCTCAGATAGATGTGGCTGGAGTCCTTTTTCCCTGTGTCACTGTGAGTGGTTGCTGCCATCTTGCTCCACCTCCTAACTTTAATCACCTTTCAAAGATGCCCATCTCTAAACACAGTCCTACGACTTTGCTGGGTTCTCCACAGAGCAAGGCAGTGAAGTTAGAGTGAGGTAAGATTGTATGTGATAGACTGGGGGACATGACATGGAACTTATAACATCTTGAAAACATTAAGTCATTTGAGAAGAATACAGAAAGGGAACGCAGAATATGCATACTTGTCAGTAGGAAAAGTGTGCTCAGTGTAATACCATATCTAGAAGAAGTAAAAAAAACATTTCCCTTTTCACTCGTCTTATATCTACTGCATCCAAAATCAGAGCAGTGCTCATAGGTGTTCATCATTTCACAGGTTAAAGAGGCTTTCTGGGCTTGCCTAGGAATCTAATCACTATGCATAACATCATTTCTATGGTAAAATATGTCCCAAGTATATGGAGATCTGACCTCCAGGACTAGAAGCTGATGTGTGGGCCCACAGGGTCAGTCTTTTGAGATCTAGCAGGAGACCAGTGGCCCTTAGGAATGGAATTCTGTGAAGAACAAATTCCCAGTAGTCTGGCAGACAGGGATCCAGACCGGACAGAATCTCTTACTGAAGATGACCCTGCCACCCACATGACATGCTTGTCACAGGACAGACATCTTCCTAAGAATGGGAATGAGGAAACTCAGAAGCCTGTCCCTAGTGGCCACTAGTCAAGGGGCCATAAAGGCCATGTGGGCATAAGGACAGTGAGGGGACTGAGAGAGGCAGGTGTCCTCAGAGGACAACAAAGCCTGGCCCAGCAGACCCACCCTTAGTCTCACTGCCATAGCCAGAGCACAAGGGGTAAAAGTGCAACAGAAAGGAGCACTGGGCTCGGCACCTGTGGCTCAACGGGCTAAGGTGCCAGCCACGTACACCTGAGCTGGCAGGTTCGAATCCAGCCTGGGCCTGCCAAACAATAATGACGGCTACAACCAAAAAATGGCCGGGCATTGTGGTGGGCGCCTGTAGTCTCAGCTACTTGGGAGGCAAAGGCAAGAGACTCACTTGAGCCCAGGAATTGGAGGTTGCTATGAGCTGTGATGCCACAGCACTCTATCCAGGCTGACAGCTTGAGGCTCTGTCTCAAATAAATAAATAAATAAATAAATAAATAAATAAATAAAACATATTCTAAAAAAAAGAAAAAAGGAGCACTGACGCCAGTGTAGCTGAGGGGCCTGGGTCTCACCAGGGTTCTACCAGCACCCTACTATGTGCTGTGAGGACCTCAAGAAGCCTCAGACACACTCCCCGGTGTGAAGTCATGACAAGGTCCAAACTGAGCACCTGTGATCCACCCACACCTGAAAGCAACCTCACCTGTCACGGGCTGGACACGCTCGGCTTTCTCACTCTCAGAGATCACGTTCTTGGGTGGACTGCTGACAGTTGGGGCTTGGCACTCTCTCTTTTCTTGGCCACGTGGAACACTAGGAAATAGTTTCTGCAGCACCTTCTCAACAAAGACTGTCAGGGTGCCCAGAAGAGGAGAAAAGAAAGTTACAATTTATAGCAGACTTCATAAATCAGCTTTTATTTTTAAAAACACAAAAACACCCTCACAATACCATCTGAGAGCCAAGGTCATAGGCCCTCCCTGTGGGGCACAGCACTCCAGGACCTCCCAAAACTGCCTTTCAAGGGACAACCCTGCAGTGTCTCCAGGGGACCTAGACTCTGATCTTAGAGGACTCCAGACACTGCCCCTAGGGGGACCCCTAACACTGTCCTGAGGGACCTCCAACACTATCCCTAGCCAGACCCCAGACACCATCCCTGGAGGATCCCTAACACTTCAATAGTAAGATATTCCTGCTTGCTAGCCTGCAGCTGACTGCCCCCTAGGGGCACAGTCCAGTGATAGCAAGTGTATGGCCACAGTAGTGCTGCCCAGGTGGTACAATCAGGCATCCGTGTTGCTGGTGACTCGGTTTCTCCCTGTGAGGTTCTGTCTGTGAGGTCAGAGTGGGGGCTCAGGTGACCTTTCTGAAGATCAGGCCATACAGTGCTGAGAAACCAGGGGTTGGTGGGCTGGCCAGGCCAGTGGAGGAGGTGCCAGGACAGGGATGACCCCCCCAGTCCCTCCACCTGCAGGAGGGCCCAGCCTGGTCTCTCCCTTAACCTGAACATACCAACAACAGTAGCTGAGGATAGATTCTATGTAGCTAACATGGTTTAACAAGTATGCGAACTTCCTTTACTTTGTTTATTCTAGTTTACCTTGTGTTTTAACTAGAGGGGGGAAACAGTCATAGTGAATATTTCTGTCTTGAATTACATGTGTCAGTAAACAGGTACTGATCTCAAAATGGCACACTGAAAAATGTGAGGGAGAAAAGTTTATGAAATGTATTTTTTTTTTTTTTAACATTGTGAGCTACAGAAACAAAAACATGGCAATCTTCTTTGGAGTGACCAAAATTTCCGGGGCAGAAATCAGAGTGGATTGGGAAGCTGCAGCAAGGGAGACCCCTCGGCCCTGCGGGACTCAGACAGGGTACTTTCTGACTCCATCCTGTTCTCAGGTAAAATGCTGACAGGACCAGTGTGAGGACACAACATGGTTTGAAATACAAAAGGACTCCTTGCAACACATAGTTACCAACACTTCCTCTGAGTGACCTCCTCAGAGCAGGGAACAGGTGTGGTCATTACGAAAAGGATGGCCACTAACACTCTGCCCCCCTGAGTGTAAAAAGCCTCCTTCAGGTGGGAGGAAGATGCCTGTTTAAGTGGAAAGTATGATCATGTCTTACCTGGGACCAAGGAGGTCCTGGCAATGTGAGATTCCCCATATGCTATTTTTTTTTTTCGAATGCTACATACAGTTGTCCTTTGTGCAGGACCCTGCCAAAACCTAGTTCCCACAGGATTTTCCAGGTGAGCTATGACAGACCCATCTTCAGAAAGGCCTGGGATGGCTGACCCATGTGGACCACACCTCCAAGTTTTGCCCACCCAGGGAGGACCTGAGACAGCCTCTGTGTCACATTCCTGCAAAGGACTGCAGTGCTTGGAGGCATATCCCCAAGGGACATTCCAAGGTTTCAGATAAAAATCAAATTGTCATGTGTATTTCCTTTAAATGGCAAAGAAGCAAATGTCTAAATTCTGGATGACTAGGTTGGTAATCTATAAATTATCAATGAATTAAAATTTTCAGAAACTAGAACAGATTCTAAGATAAATGGTAACCAGTCACCATGTTTTATAATCAAGGACAAGGAAGCTCAGAGCTAAAGACCGGCTGGGACCAGTGGCTAATCCAGACACGTGGCTGTGGCTAAAGCCCTCATCCAAAAACACGAAAGTACTGACAGAAGAGCAAGGAAATGCCTGCGGCAGGTGCAGCAGACCAGAGCCCAAGGTGCGGCCGCAAGCGAAACACTGACCTTAGAGAGCAGGACGCAGAGAGAGGACTGGCCAGCAGCTCCTCCTCCCATGTGACAAGCACTTGCTGAAGAACAGATTTCCAAAAAGAGGTTGGGCAGCACTTCGCTGAATTCTGTTAAACCTACAGCCTATTTAATGGTTGTTTTCCATCAATACTATTAAATTGCATGTTGCAAATAAAAGTTTTTGATACAGCTACGCCACTGTCACAAGGTCCAGGGAACCACCCTAAAGTCAGTCAGTGGGTATGCACAGAAGGATGGATGCTGGGTGGTATTTCTGCACCAAGTATAACAACACAAAACAGGTCACCCTGAAACCACAACCCCTGCCTTCCATGACACAGGCTGTTTCTCAGGGAGATTTGTGTAATCTTGGCCATAACTCCATGGACCCTGACAGCCAAGGGCTGACCCCCACTCAGCTCCCAGATCCCCCAGGACGCTGTGGCCGTTAGGACTCAGTCCTGCCTGTCAAACACTCAGGTGGCCCCCAGCTGGAGGTTTAGGACAGGGTCCTTCCTCAAGGAGGAGTCTTGGTCCACTTGTGCAGGATGTTGGGAACCCATCCTCAGCCCTGCTTGCTGAGAGTGAGCACTGGGTGGGGGTGTGTAGGGTTGAGCATATAGGGCTTCATTTCGCAGGGCCTAGGTCTGCCACGGGTCAGGATGGCCAAAAACATCCCTTTCCACTACAATCCAACTGACGAGCCCAACTAGAATTAGGCACACAGGCCCCATGACAGGGGTTCTGCATGAGGGACAGCACGGGGAAGGCCCCTGGTTTGAGGCCTGAGCGCCATCCCTCCGGTGACCCACTGGGCAGCAGAGCCAAGGGACTCGGGCCCTATGGAGGGTAGGGCAGGCCTGTGATCCTAGACACTCAGTCAGATACTGCAGAGCTGCAGCCACTCCAAGAAATGTCACCTTCCCAAGCCCCAGTGCATGGCTGTCCAGGGGTGGAGGTTCAGGACTGGCATTTGGCTGGTGCTGGAGCTGGATGGGCCTGGACAGCACTGCCTCCTGCCTGGACCCTCATTTCTGCCTCCATTCCCATCTCTGCCCCAACTCAGGCCCTCCCAGCCTACTGGTCCCTCAGAGCTCACCTGCCCCTGCAACGCCTCAGCCCTTTCTTCCTCTAGATGTCCCCCTCACATGTGATCCTGGGCGTGCAGAGCCCATCTGCCCATCAGGCCTTTGCCAGCTGGCCCAGAGTCTGCCCCTGCACCCACTGTGTCTGCAGGTTAGTTATTACGTAGATATCATCCTAATCTGTGCTTGTCTAGTGTCTTGTTATGACAAGACAGAGGTTATTGACTTTTGATAGCAATGATGCAAGCAGGGTATTTATTTCCAACACATCACCTTGGGGGTCAGATGTTGACCTGCCTCACTCTGCAGAACTGAACCTTGCTCACCACCTGGGTTTCTCCTTGCAAAATTGCTCTTTTTCCCATTGTAATTAATAAACACCTTGGGGGAGATACTTGATGGCCAAGTACTTTTTCTCCTCAATTTTACTAATTTTAGCATAAACCAAGAGATGTGGTCTGCTGCAGCCACATTTGTAATGCTCACACGGTGGTGTCAACCCAACTCTGACCATGCTTATTAAGTGGAAAATGCTGCACAGAAGAGCTGCCCACCTTCCAATTTATTTGCTGACACAATTATTTATTCATTTAATGAATTTATTCATTATTCATTAAATGAATTTATTCATGAATAAATAAAATAAAATTTATTATTTTATTATTATTTATTCATTTACAGATGCATGAATATCTCATTTGTTCTAGGGGTTATGACTATTATGAATAGTTTGTACTATTTCTCATATTCTGCTGCTCAAATCATCCCAATGTTGGCCCCTGGGCATGTCCCCAGCATGGATGGTGCCCTTTGCCATGCCTGGGTTTTCCATGAGCTTAGGCCCTTTTGGGCACAGCAGGATGCTACAGGTTAACCTGTGTTTCCTCTGCCTAAGACTGGAATCAACCCTTCCCCAAGGAGCCTGGTATTTGGAAAGCAGGATGGGGCATGAAGTGCGCTCCTGGGCACCACCGTTATCCTCTGAGCACATCTGACCACGTCAGGCCTTTGCTCAAGAATTGCAAAACATTTTGCACAAATGAGCTGTTGGAGGGGCAGAAAGGTCTTAGACATCTGCAAAGACAAATAAGATGTGTGAGTAGGGAATGAAGGTGGCACAGACCTAACCAGGAGCAGTAACACTGGCAGGCCTGTGAGGAAGAAAAAGGACACACAGGCATCCAAACCACACCCACCCATGGGTCTGTGAGATGGCAAAGCTGACACTCAGGATGACGGACAGTTTCCCAAGGTCAGCAAGCAGGACCTAAGAATGCAGGAGCCCACACTGCTTAAACCTTTTAAATAGAAATGAATATAAATACAATGTAAGTATAAAAATTTAGTCCTTGAAGTTTACCCTTCTAGGTCATTACGTGGCGGGTGGGAGTGGGAAGGATGCCCTGGGGATGTGGATGTGCTTATTCACCGAGGTTGAGAAGTTGGTCTATCAAATGGGAAGGATGATTTCCTTTTTAGCTTTGAACTTCAGCACAGCAGTCCAAAAAAAACTAAAACAGAAAACCTTTCATTATCCTAAGCTATATTGGTTTAAGTATCTTGTAAGCCCAAGTGGCTGGAAGGATTTCCAACATGCACTAGTGTGTTCACACACTAGCAAAATCACATCCTCTCCAGGCTGCACGCGCTTCCCGAGGACATCTCTGGCACCTGGCCTTTCCTGTGGTACATGTGTCTAGTGCAAGGAATGAGTTTATCCCACTATATCCCATAAGCATTACAATAGAAAAATGAGCACTTAATACATAATTCCTCTTTGAGAGGAGTTGGTTACTTAGGCATGACTTTGATATTAAATATTGGCAATTGCTGGTTTTATGACACATTATCCACAATCCATGAATTATTTATAAACTATACTGGAACAGGCAGAAGAGAAGATCTTAGGTGTCAAAATGGATATCTCCTTATTTTTATTTTTATTTTTTTTGAGACAGAGTCTCATTATGTTGTCCTAAGTGGAGTGTTATAGAGTCACAGCTCACAGCAACCTCAAATTCTTAGACTTAAGCGATTCTCTTGCCTCAGCCTCCTGAACAGCTGGGACTACGGGCGCCGGCCACAACTACAGGCGCCCGCCACAACACCCCGCCTGGCTATTTTTAGTTGCAGTTGTCATTGTTGTTTAGTAGGTCCAGACCAGGCTCGAACCCGCCAGCCTCGGTGTATGTTGCTGGCACCCTACTCACTGAGCTACAAGCTGGATAATCTCCTTATTAAGTGGGAGATTTTGTCCTCAAGAACATTAATAAATCCTCATCCAACTTAATCCAAATAGCCATATCTGAAAATAAAATTATTTTGCTGACAAATATACATATCTAAATACTGAAAGTTGTATAATATAAAGCACAAAGGATTTATTATTATTATTATTATTATTTTTTTTTTTTGCAGTTTTTGGCCGGTGCTAGGTTTGAACCCGCCACCTCTGGCACATGGGGCTGGCGCCCTACTCTCTGAGCCACAGGTGCCGCCCAACAAAGGATTTTTTTAATTAGTATGATTTTAATTTTTTAAAATCAACTTTAAAAGAGCAATGTTTAAAAGCAGAATTAAAAAATATCAATAATTCCTTTCTAGGAACACCACTGGGAGAGTGGCTGATGGGCCTCACTTCATCCCAGCGTGTGACCTTGCTGAGTTGTTGTCTTGGGGTGGACTTTGGGGAACAGGGTCTGACGTCCGCAAGGCTTTCCTCTGACACAGGATGAGCACACGTGTCCACCCTCGTGCCCCAGTTGGCAGCTGTGGTGTCCAGCATATGGCTTTGTCATGAGATGAAAATGGTAAGCTCTGTCTCCCACGCGCTCAGCCACTGTGGGCCCAAACCACACATACAGCCACCTGAACCATCAGGTCACTCATGAAACACACCCTGAGCACGGCCAGGTGGCCGCCTGCGCAACAGGTCAAAGCAGAACATAAATGAACATTGTGAATAAATTTTAAAAAGTATTTCTCACTTTTGGTTTGTTGAAATGCTTCTTTTTGACCTAATACGATTTTGTTTTTTGTTTCAGATTAATATGAGAGTACAAATGATTAGGTTACACTGTTTGCATTTCTAAGGCAAAGTTCAAGTTGTAGCTGAGCTCTTCATCTGGGGGTATGCAGTATACCCTTACCTTGTGCACATTCGATGAGAGCTTACCAAGCCCCGTCTCTCCTCCCCTCTCCCTATTCCCTCCTCTCCCCTTACCTCCCAATATGTTTTTACATGTGTACATGTTTATGTACTACAGATGTAGACCAAAAAATCAAGTTAAAGGTTAAAAATCTATTTTCTGCTTAATTTTTGAAGTGTTGAAAGCAAAACAAAAACTCCCACCCAAACAGAGCTGGGTGAAGTGGTGCTGGAGGAACTGTCCAGTGCTTATTCAGACCCAATAAAAGTGCTCAGTGGTCACGGCAGACCCAACGCCCCTCAGAGACCCGAGGCCCCCTTGGTTCTCATTTTTCCCACACCTCATCGTGTGTTCCTCTTCCCACAGCGAGAGCAAGTGCACACTTGAAACTCTAATGCCTGTCAAAAAGCAATCACCACAGAATCAAAAGGCAGGGATGGGTGTTTAATGCCAGTCGGAAAAAATAACCTGCAGGAAAACAAATAACAATTTCCAAGTAGACAAAGCTATTGAAATTGGGAAATGGCAGACACAGTAACAAAAGGCAGAGGTGGAGAAAACATCCCCTCTAAAATTAGTATGCTGTAATACCAAGCAGAAAAAAGCCCCTTTCACAGGGGAATTAAGCCATCTTGATATAATTTTCAGAAAAGACTGCTGCCCAAATTTGCTATTTCAAAGACGTAAGGCAAAATAAAATCTTTCAGTAAAGTGCTCTTTGGAAATCAGACACCTAGGATAAGCTAACTATTTGTACCCTAAAAAGAATAAACTTTGATTGCTGGTGGCACACGTACACCCATTCAATCCTAAATTCTTCCTCAATGTGTTATTTGACTTGAAATTTAATAGCTGGGGTGGCACCTGTGGTTCAGTGAGTCGAGCGCTGGCCCAATACACCAAGGGTGACGGGTTCAAACCCGGCCCTGGCCAAACTGCAACATCAACAACAAAAATAGCCGGGCGTGTGATGGGCACCTGTAGTCCCAGCTACTTGGGAGGTTGAGGCAAGAGACTCGCCTAAGCCCAAGAACCGAGGGGGACGAAGTAAGACTCCGTCTCAGTAAAAAAATAAATCTAATAGTTGGGTGTAAGAAAGAAAGGTTGGCGGTGATGGAAGAAATTAGAAATAACAATTCATTTGTGATGCTCTAAACAAATCTTCAAAACTTTTATCACCCTACAAACGAGTGTAAACGAGTAAAAGTGTGACTTTCAGAAAAAAAACATGTGCAGCTAATTTGGGACGTGAGGAAGAGTTCAGTGCAGAGGAGCTCATGAGAAACTGCAATATGACAGAGCAACACGCTTGCAGAAAGTCACTGAATAACAGAAGACCGCACCTAAAAACAAGGAGCTTTCAAAACGCGACCTCTTGGTGTTTCATGTTGAGAGAAAATAACACAGACTGAAATAGGTTTATGACATTCCTTTTTAGAGTTTCTATTTGATAGACTTGTGAATAGAAAAGTGATTAGATTTGGAACCAAGCATTGGAAACCTTTAAGAAAATCATATTTAAGTGAAAAACTGCTACTGAAAACAAGCCCAGAAATGACCATTAGTAGAAACTGTCTCTGGGCAAGTTTGATGCTCTTTCCCTACCTCAGCCTGTTACATTAGAGAACATCTCCCAAAACATTTTCACAAAACCAGCTCTAGTTACCCTTTGTCTCCCTCACATCTGACTATCTTGTATTATTAGGCACTTTAGATTTAAATTTTCTTAAGGTTATTATATTTTTTGGAAATCTGATATTTAAAAGTTTCTCTTTTCAGTAAAAAACATGTTGAAATGCCTTCTGAACATAAGCTGGACTATTCATAGCTCTCTTGAAAATGATAATATCTGGTTGTTGTATTTTTTTTTTTTTTGTCATTTTACCCCTATAATGAGACAAGATGTTAAAACTTTGCCCATAATCTTGAGATAAAGAAATATATTTATAATTGCATTTTGTCACTTCACAAGGAAGAAAAGTTTGGTATATAGTATGCTAATTCAATGAATGACAGATTCTTAATGAGTTTTGAAATAGAATTATGAATGGAAAAATAATTAGCTAAGATTTAAGCAAGAGTTGGCAAGCTTTCTAGAATGTTAATTAAAAAAAAAAAAAGACAGTACTCCAAGTAAGACCAAAGATGGGATAGGATACCATTAGAGTCTTAAACCACGATCAGTCAGACATTGTATCCTCACATAAGTAAGAGAAACACACTAAATAATTGCTTTATGCCAAAACTTGAAAAAAAGAAGCAAGTCAGGTGTGGGGGTGCCTGACACCCCAACACTTTAGGAGGTCAAGACAGTAGGATCACTGGAGCCTGGGAGTTGGAGGCCACAGTGAGCCATGAATAGGTCATTGCACTCCAGCCTGGGCTACAGAGCGAGACCCTGTCTAAAAAGAAAAAGAGAAGAAATAAAATATTCCAAACAACTTTGATGTTTTTCCTTGTGGAGTTTTCTAGGTACACTTATCATATCACTAACCACTCATACACATTCTGTGCCGGGGGGACTGTTGCCTGCTTATTAGGGTTGGAAACAACCGCAGCAGAGGACGGCAGGCATGTCCAGGGTCTGGCCTGCTGCTAGCTACATTGGGGGCCGGCGAACTGCCCAGTGCTCTCACCTGTGGGGTTGCGCTGACACCACGTGGTGCGGCCAGAGGCTGTTTGGGGACTGGCTCTGTGAAGCTCTTCCAGGTTCACTGACACCTTTTTTTTTCATTAGACAGGTCTTGGATTCAACTCAAAGAACTTCTGTTCTGCAAGGGCTTCCAGGGACAGGACCCAAACCATCTGCATGCATAGGCTTTCAGACTCAAAGTGACACAGGACCGAAGGATGCCTTGTACCTATGGCCTCACCCAGAACCTGAGGAAGCAACTTTGCTAACAGCACTGCCCTCCCTCCTGTGAGCTGCCCAGTGGTCCCTCAGACAGGCCTGTGCTTCTCTAGACTGTGGCACAGGCCCACCTGCTGCCCATGGAGCCCCAGGCTGTTCTCTTCTCACAGGCAGATGCCTCCCAGCTCCCGAGGCTTTTCCTGCACACAGTGATGGCCAGGGACAGCGGCTAGTAATCAGCTCCTCACAGCACACAGGCACTGCTGCCCCACTTCACAGATGGGGCGCTGGGGGTCACGGGGCATGACCTTGGTGGCCATCCAGCACTAGAGCAAGGCCTCCCACACACTGGGCCACAAGCAACTAGGGACAGACTTTCACAGGACAATCTCTTGCCTCTCCTGGGCCCTGTTCTTGCTCTCCTCTCTTATCATCACCAACCCCAACTCCTGATAGATGTGGAGGGGCCCCAGGTGCCACTGAGCTCTGCTCCTGGAAGCCCCCACTGGCCTATCCCATCCCCTTCCCATCCTGCATGTGCTGGCTGGCTTCCTATAAATACCTGCCCTGGACCTGTCCAGGGCCCAGTGCACCCCCCCCCCCACAAACTCCCCCAAAGTAAGAATGACATGGCTGCTCCAGCCTTGCCAGTACTGGAGAGACTCCTTCTGTCCACAGTGGTTTCTTCATTCATTTGTTTATTCAGGAGACACTTCCTGAGCACATTTTCAGCCCTCACAGATCTCTCAAAGAAAATGGGTGACCTGACTCCTATTCCAGAGGCAGGGCAGGGGCCTGTCATACCTGAGAACACACCACCACAGCAACACATGTGCTGAGGAGACGGCACTGTCCAACTGCATGGGACCCCACAGGTGTGACCAGCCAAAAGCTCTGGGCCCACGGAGGCACCGTGAACCCACAACATGGCTTGGTAAGGAGGAAAGACAGGTCTCTTCCCAACTGCAGTGTATCCTAACCAGCACCCTCAGTCTGAGATCCAAGCGGAGCACTGGAGGCAGGTTAGAGGTCCAACTGGGAAGCACATGCACAAATATACGAGCACGTGAGTATTCACACAGCACACATACGTACAGGCACATTTACACCTACGCACACACAGACACACCACATACAAATGCCTGCAAAGCATGGCCTAAGGGATGCCTCTAGTACTATCATAAGTTTTTCCAGTGTAAAATAGAGCATATTTAAAAGTTTTTCTCAGATAGTGCTGCGTCAAAGGCAAAACAATCTTCCTATTAATCCTTCAGAGTTTTGCTACAAACTGTTATAGGGAAGCTGTCAAATAGGCTATATTACGTATCAGAAACTACCTACTTTAAGGAAAAACCAACAATCACCCTTAGAATTGCTGCTTCTCACTGACCAGGGGCCCCTCTCTCACTGCTGGGCCTCTAGCTACCCCAGAGCATCCAAGCAGACATTGCAAGAACACCAGCTGGCTGAAGGAAGGACAGCTGGCCAGTCAGAGTTCAGCACATGGTCTGCTTTGGGGAAGGCATGCCTCTTCTGCTTGGCAATGACAGAGCATGGCCTCTCCCACCACCCTGGGACCTGACTGCTGCCCCCACCCCTACCCCAGGGCACAGTCACACTGTGAGACGATCTGCACCAGGTCTCACTCCTGTACCTGACCATGTTCCCCCATGCACCATGTATCGCAAGCCACTGCAAGGAGACTCCTGAAGATGGATGCTGCTCTGGTTCAGGCACTAACAGAGTATAAGTGTAGAGATTTTTGTTACAGCTAATACCTCCCTAAACCTTCCTCAGATCCCAGTGCTCCTTGCAGAAGACACACAGAAACCGATATGGTATACCGTCAGGATTTATTAACCCACCTTTCCAAACACAATGTCCTCAAACAACCTAAAGTTTACTTGACAATTCTGTCACATGGCCAATGGGAAAAGGAGAAAATTTCAAGAGAAAATGACTAGTGACTGAAACAATCCAAAACCTTCATTCATTTTAATTTAGTGAGTTAAGAAAGATGTTTTAACATTAACCAGGTACACTACAGATGGTATAATGGTTTCTTGCATAGGAAAGAGCATTTAATTTCAGCCTCAGAAGAGTTACAAGCATTTGAAGGGATGTGGTATAAAAGAGACAAAACCTGCAACAGAAAGAATTCCCCACCAAGAACTCAGGAACTGTAGCTGCAACAGATCACTGAACCCTGAATTAATAGGTCCCAATCCCAGGAGGGCCGCACACAAGGTAGTTAGGGTTAGGGCTAGGATTTGTTCTACTACTCACTAAAATAGTTAATGTCCACTGTACAACCTACTATCTGTTTAAAAAATGGTAGGTGATTTTTAGTCTGTGAGATGATCTGTTTTTTAGAACCCAGTGAGTCAGAACTCACTGGCCCTCCAGGGGAAGGGAGTCCTGGCAGGGTGCTTTTTTAAAAAGGAAGACACAGAGTTGGGAATATATGTTTCTCTATATTCTGCCTTACTGACAAATTAGTTTCTTTTTTTTTTTATTTAAGCAAAATTGTTAAATTATAGTTGCCACTGGCTTTTTATTTCAAAGGGCAAAACCAAGCTGATTATCAGTTTTAAACACTGAGAAGGAAAAGCTCCTTTTTCACTACAGTGTGGACGACTACAGGGTGATGGGTGGGGCTGGGGTTCACAGCAGGTTGAGCCCTCACTCCAAGGCACGGCCAAGCTAACCGTGTCAGCCTGTTCTCCAGTCTTTGGGACTGATTTGAAATACCACCAGGGCACTTAACAGACAGTAGCGTGCGCTGGAAACTTAGGGACGCTGCAGTAAACAGCCTTATCTCCACTTCTCAGACAGGTCTGAGCTCAGAGGTTCCTGCTGATCTCTCTGGGGAGGTTGCTGGCGGCAGGCCCACTGCAGAGGGAGACTGGGACCCCCTCAAAGCTGCACACTCCCCACCACTCACTCGGGGTGCTCAGCGAGACCACAGCCAGGTCCCCAGGCCCTTGTGTGGGGAGCTGGGCCTGGGTGTGAAGGGAGGTCGGCTGGGGCATGAGGTGGGCTGTGGTCTGGAAGGAAGTGGGCTGGGGTATGGGGTGAGGTCTGGAGGGAGATGGACCGGGGTGCCGGGTAGGGTGTTGGGGGAGGTGGGATCTGGATTGAGTGGGCCGGGGTCAGGGTGGGGTCTGGAGGGGGACAGGATGGAGTATAGGGTCGGGTCTGTGATCAGCATTGGGCCTGGAGCCGAGCGCTCTGCGCGGTCACCCACTTTCACCCCCGCCCCGGCCTCCGCCGCCCGCCCCTACCGTGGCTCCTGCGCGCCTCCATGCCGGGACCCCGCCTGCGTGAGGGCGGGACCTGCGCGCCTTGCGCTTCCGGATTCCGTCCGCCTGGGTCCGCCCACAGATGCAGGAGTATCCAATCCAGGTCCAGGGCTCCTGCCGGTGATTGTCAATCAGCTTCCATGCTGCCGTAGATTGGTTAATACACAGAATGTGGGCGTTCCCCACGGCCTTCAAACTCCACCTCTGGGAGCCGCGCTGCGGAGCATGCGTGCGGGCTGCTGTTGCCCAGGCCCCCAGACTTGAGTCTTGAGCGCTGGGCAGGAAGGCCAGTGGCTCCTGTGTCTGGCACTGGCAGAGCTCAGAATGCGAGCGCTGGAAAGGACGCTCTGGCGAAGAGACCAGGAGGCTGGAGGGAGGACCGACCCACTTTCCCTCTTCGGCGCCTGCCGCGGGCCTACTCGCTAGTGCGTCTCTCCCCGGACCGCGCTCTCTCCTCCCAGGGCTGCCGCCTCCCAGGGATGAGTGCTCTGTGGGAGTCTGAGAGTGCCAGAGACGATGCCGCCCCAAGTTCCCCTCCACCCCCGGTCTTCCCTGACGCCCGTGCTCTTCCTGCTGCTCCCTGCTGCCACATCGCAGGTGCCAGGACCCTCCTCTTCCTTGAATTCATTTTTCATACACGCACTTGTGTTGTGCGTGTCTGCATTGTTCCCCCTCGGCTGGAGGAAGGTCTGTCCATGGGTGGTCTGAGGAGAGGAGGGAGACAAAGCCCAGTAAGGAGGACATGACAGGAGGGAGCTCTGGAGAAAGTTAAAAGGGAAGAGTGATGCGCTTGCCAGGGGCCTCTTTGGTGGGTCTTTGAGCACAGGTTTGGGGGTATCTGGGCAGGGAGCTCAGTGCAGAAAAACCAGTGATCCTCCAGTTGGAGAAAAGTCAGAGGCCAGTCTGAGGGATCTGAGGGGTCAGTGAGGTGAAGAGGGAGGGAGGCTCTGTGCCAGGCAGGTCCTTGGGAGCAGGATGGAAAATCTTTAGCCAATTTTTGAGCATAGGAGTGAGATAATCTGATATGCATTTTAAGAAGGTGTTTAGCCCTGTGCTGGAAGTAGATGCCAGTGGGAAGAGGCATGGAGGCCAGTTTGAGTCCCCTGAGACAAGAATGATGTCCGTGGCTGGCCTCAGAGTGGGAGACCCTTAGGGTATGGGAAAGAGCTGTCTAGACTGTGGATACTGTGAGGGCAGAGCCAGGGACATTTCTGATTGATTGAAGTAGGCTGCCACAGAAAAACACATCTAGGATGACTCCAGGCTTTTTTGTTGTTGGCTTTGTTTTGTTTAGAGAGAGAGTCTTGCTCTCCTATCCCACCCTAGAGTGCCATGACCTCAGCCTAGCCTCACAGCGACTTCCAACTCCTTGGCTTAAATGATCCTCCTGCCCCAGCCTCCTGAGTAGCCAGGGCTACAGGTATGAACCACCATACTTGGCTAGTTTTTCTATTTTTAGAAAGTTTTGCTCTTGATCAGGCAAGTTTAGACTTGAACTCCTGAGCTCAAGTGATCCTCTTTCCTTGCCTCCAAGAGTGCTGGGATTACAGGCGTAAGCTACTGTACCTGGTAAGCTCCTAGGTTTTTGGTCTGGAAACTGGAAGGCTAGAGTTTCACTGATGAGGTGAAGACCCTGGTGGTGGTGAGGGGGATCTTTCTTGGATGTGCAGTTTCAGACACATTAACTTAGGGATGGTCATAAGATGCTTAAATGTATGAGGCCACGAGGGAGTGGGCACAGGCAGAGGAGTAGTCTGAGGACACAGTCCTGAGGAGCTTTGATCTGTGGGAAGTCAGGAGATGAGGAAGCCCCCTTCACTAGCATAGAGAGGCATGGCCAGGGAGGAAGCCGGGACTTAGAGTGGTCCCAAAGCCGAATCAGAACAGAGGCATCTGTCTAAAGAACCATGACAGGTCTTTGAATAATGGACAGTTAAATTCGACAGGGGCAGGCCATCAGTGATCTTGAGAACAGTGATTTTGTTGGGGTGGTGAAGCAGATGCTCAATGGAAGTTCAGAGTTTTGAACAGAGATTGAAGACATTAAATTTTGATGTTTCTCCAGTGGGACCAGGAAAATGGGGCAACCGGTGGGGGGGTTTCAAGGATGGAACACAGGCAGACATATAGAAGAAAATGTGTGTGCCAGTTTGACCTGATCTAACTGATACTGAACAATGAGTGCCATGGGTGTGTGCACCTTTGGATAACTACTTTAACGAGTTTGCATTTTAAACTTGTTCTCTAATTCATTGTTCCCACCAGCATCAAGCCTACTCAGGGATGTCTCACAACAGAATCTTCCCAGGAACAATGTTATTTTCTGCTGTTTCTTCAATGTCTTTTACAACCAGCTTCTTGAAAGTGTTGACCTCAAAACCAGTCTCCACTGTGGTACCTTCGAGCTGACTCTGTGGCCTAGGACCTCTGCTCTTTTCACCCACTACTCTATGTGCTCCTGCTGTAGAACCCCGACTCCTGTTATGTAGTACTGTGTGGCCTCCCAGAAGCACCATCCACACATGCTGAGCCCGACCTAAAAGACACTGTTGACTCCTCTGCTCTTCCTGAATAACCCACACAGAAAAGTCACATCACATCTTCCTATTTGCAACATTTCTTAGCTCGAGTGCCTGGCTGGTATCTTCATCTCCCACTAGGATTTCCCTGGGCATTTTAAAATTGATCTCTCTAACTGACCTCTTGTTTGCTCACTCTCACCTTACCACCATCTCTTTTCTTCACAGAAGCCAAAATATCCTTTAAAAATCTCAATGCTGGGTGGTGCCTGTGGCTCAGTGAGTAGGGCACCACCCCATATACCAAGGGTGGCATGTTCAAACCCAGCCCCAGCCAAAATGCAACAACAAAAAAATAGCCCGGTGTTGTGGCGGGCACCTTTAGTCCCAGCTACTTGGGAGGCCGAGGCAAGGGAATCACCTAAGCCCAAGAGCTGGAGGTTGCTGTGAGCTGTGATGCCATGGCACTCTACCGAGGGTGACAAAGTAAGACTCTGTCTCTAAAAAGAAACAAGCAAACAAAAAATACTCAATCTCCCAGCTACCTGGGAGGCTGAAGCAAGAGGATGGTTTGAGCCCAAGAGTTTAAGGTTGCTGTGAGCTATGATGCTGTGGCACTCTACCCAAGGTGACAGAGTGAGACTCTGCCTCAAAGAAAAAAAACAAAACAAAACTCAATGCCATTCAAAAATTGCTGAATGTGACCCATTGCAGCAATGGCATATAGAAGAAAAAATTACACATTTATATCAATAGATGCAGAAAAAACATTTGACAAAATCCGACACTCATTCACGACTTAAAAAAGAACAAAACCACCTTTCGGCCAGCTATAAATAGAGAACAATATCTTCCACCTGATAAAGAACGTTTACAAAAACCCCATGGCTAACGTGGTTAATGGTGAAAAACCAGATGCTTTTCCACTAAGATTAGAAACAAGGCAAGGTTGCCCTCTCCCACCACTGCGTTTCAACATTGTGCTGGAAATCGTAGCCTGTGATAAGACAGGAAAAGGAAATAAAAGGCATACAGACAGGAAAGGGAGAAATGAAAATTTGTCCGTAAATGGAATGAGTGTCTATGAAGAAAATCATATTACCCTGCTCAATCCTACATCAAATGTCAATTCAAAGCCCTTAAAATGTTCCAAATGACCTGGATTGCCTCTCAGCCATATTCATGCTGCTCTCACTTGCTCGTTCAGTTTTGGTTGATTTGACTGTTCAGTTAAAACAAAACCCACTGAGTCCTTCTGCTTCTCTGGGTCTCCAAGCCTGTACCTCCTCTTGCTTGGAACTCTTTTCTGAATCTCATTTTCCTTCAGGGCTCTGGCAGGTGCCACCTCTGGCTGAACCCTTGGTTGTATATTTACCTCCTTCCTTCAGACTCTGTTGGGTGGCCTTGGGTTTTTTCTTTGAAGCTCTGGGAGATGCTGAGGGGTGGTGACAGGGGAGTAGGGGAGCAATCCTTAGTTATGGGGGAGTTAGCTGAGGTCCATTCCATGCTATTCCTTCCAGAGAATCCCCAGTGGGGTTCAACCCTAGGTGTTCCCAGGAGAGCCCAACTCACCAACACATCATTCTTTAGAATTCCTTCTTTCTATGCCTCACTCTTCTAGTTTCCTAAGATCAGTCTCCCAAACTACCTACACCAAATCCACATGTCAGGACCTGCTTGAGGAAAAGCACAGAGGAAGACTTAATTAAGACTTCCTCAAAGAATTCTCCCCTGATATCCTATATTAGTTGCCTTTTTCACATTTCCAATTATACCTTTATCTTTCCTTTAGAGAAGTCATTATCTTTGTAATTACGCATTGCTTGTGTAACTTTTAAATCGGCGGAATGCTTCTCGGCCGGTGGTGGTCTTTTTCTATTTGCTCACACATGAAGAGTGCAAGATGGACCCTTAGGACACTTGTATAATTTTTCCTGTTTCTGTTGCATGGCAGAATAAGTACATGTCTTAAAAGATGAAAGGATGAGGGCAAACACAGAGAGGAGGAGACTAAAAGGAAAGTAAATGGTAAAATGAAGAGAAACTGGTTTAGGATGTATATTTTAGTGGAAGTCTGGCACACTCAATTCATCAGTTTTTGACAGTGGAGACAAATTGGAAGTGCTGGAAAGACTAAGGAGAAATTAAATGAGGTCAGACTTCTTTGATTCTTCTTTATGTTCACGTCATCATTTAGCTCCCTGCTTTGAAAACAAACTGCAATTGACATTTGAGTGGTTGATTACATGGAAGAATCTCACAAAATGAGGCTGGGAATTTTGGAATTTCTGGAACGGTTTGCTTTTTCTCATTTCAAATACATTTGATGACCGAGTTCTCTTCTATTTTAACCCCTATCCATCTTTCTACAAACATTCATCTGGTGTTCAAGTTGTTTTCACATCTTTCATCACATCTAAACCTCACAACTAAAGTTTACTTGCCCCAGTTCAGGAAAGAGATCTTGCACGGCGGGGTGTGCCCCTCACGAGCATATGGATCTAGTTGGGTCTATCGAAATATGGCCAGTGTTGCTAAATCGTCCAGACTGCTGCAGGGCTCCGCTTCCAGTTAGATTAATTCTCCCTCCTCCATCTGAGTGCCGCCAACAGCAACTCAGGACGCAGCAGACCCCATCTGAGGGCGCTCCCGCTGTCTGCACCAGGCTTATTAATAAAGTGAAAGCTGCTTGTGGAGTCTGGGGACAGCAGGGGCAGGTCTCTCTTTCTTGTGTAGAAACCACCAGCGCAGCTCACCTCCAGGGAGAGCGCCAGTGGAAATCGCGGAAGATTCCGCTCTCACCATTCACAGCTCCGAATGCCCCGCTGAGGCGGAGAAAGCGTGCGTCTGGTCCCGCGGCCTGTCTCCACCCTCGGAGCCCTTCGGGCATGGAGAAGACCTTCCACAGACGCGCCGGCGCGTCCCTCACCTCCGTCCAGTGCGGGCTGTCTTCCCTGACGCCGAGGGGTGTGCGTCGGGTTCTCCTGCGAACTTTCAGGCGCTTGAGCGCCGCTTGCGCGTGCAGAGTAGAAGCCCAGTGCGTCTTGCCCAGCGCTCTGCGCCCAGGTCACCTGCGCTCCCCGCGCAACAGTTGGGCCAGGCGGGGCGACAGTGCGCGCGCTTCCCGCCGCGCGCCGGGGCCAGGGAGGCTGGCTGGCCCGAGAGGCCTCTGGGCGCTCCCCCGAGGCGCGCGGGCGCCCAGCTCTTCCCCAGATGGAGCGCGCGCCGGCCGCCCCCCAGTGCGCCGGTGCCTCCCCGGGCGCTGAGTGCGCAGGCGCCGACCGTGAGGACCGACCGCGCGCCGGGCTCGAGCGCGGTCGGAGCGCGCGGCGGCGGCGACCGGACCCACAGTGGACCGACGGACCCCGGCTTACCTACCGAGCCGCGAGCCTCCGGACCTGGCGGCGGGGTTGCGAGGGCCGCGCGGTCTGAGGGCTCGGCCACTTCGCCATGTCTCCTGGCACCTGCTGAACTAGGAGCGCCCGAGGATGTCTGCGCTCAGGAAGGTGCGAGCAGCATGGGGCCGCGGGACCCGGGCGCAGCAACCAGGGCGCGGGGCGGTGGGAGCCGTCGAGGAGTGGAGGGCCCTGGGAGGGGGCGGCGCGGCGTGACCCGCCTGCGATGACCCTGCGAGGGTAGCTGGTGGGGGGCAGGGGCGACTGAGGTTTGCGCTGTCCGCCGGGACTGGAGCGCGGGGACCCCCAGGGACAGCCTGTGCCGGGTCCGGCATTGAGCTCCTAGCGGGGCTGCACGCGTCGTGGCCGTGGCCGGGGCCGGGGTGCCCAGTACCAGGGTTCCGGGCGTATAAGATCGGGCACCAGGCGGAGGTGTGAGGTGCCCCACCTGGTGGGAGGGGGCACAGCCTGGGGGAGCTGGTGGGCGAGGGGCTGCAGCTTGCTCAGGTGGGGCAGCGCTAGGGAATGGGGGCAGCGGCCTGCAAACTGCGTCCCCCTCCCCCAAGGCCAAGTGGGAGCGCCGACGGGCTGGGGATGGATAAAAGCCCTGGCTGCGCTCGGGGGTCGTGGACCGAGAGGCCAGGTTGGGGGGGGTGGGGGCAATTCTGCTTGGCTGCATCGGCTGCGGCAGTCAGGGGAGGGGGGTGCTCTGGGAGGGGGTGGCCGCCGCCCGGCTCTCCAAGTGCGAGCGCAGAGCACGGGGGCTTTTTCGGGCTGTTGCTAAGCGAGGCGCTACCCAGCTCAGGGTTTTGTAACTAAGCCTCCCCCGGCAGCGGCTGTTGCTGTTCTCGGGCTCCTTCGTTAACGATTGCAGGAGAAATAATGAGGCTGTGATTATTACAGCCCTGCGCAGCCAGGGGTGGGGGGCGGCGGGTCCAGCGGGGTGGGCCGGGGTTGGGGCGCCTCTCCTTACGCGGCCCCTCTGCGCGTGGCGAGCGCTATGCTGGGAGGCTTCAGAGAAGACTGCGCTCGGGGACTTGAGAAAGGGTCTCTAGGAGCAAGAGTTGGCAGAGGTGGGGGCGACGAGGCACCGCGCGCGAGCCTCGCAGGTGGCGGGTGGGCGCGGGGCGCGGGTTTGCTGGAGACTCCGGCGCCCGCCCGGCCGCGGCGCTTCCCACTTGTCGCCGACGCGACTCCGGCCCTGCGTGTGCTTCTCTCGAGTGCGCGGCCACGGTGGCAGGGCCGGCCGGTGTCCGTGGCTGGGAGTCCGGCCGTCTTGTGTAGATTAGAATTCGTCCTCAATGCTGAACTCCGCCGGCAGACCGCGGGCGCGGCTGCTCGCCTGTCCTGTGGGCGCAGGAGGCAGCTACGGAGGGCGCGTCTGGGCCTTGGGTCCGGCCGCAGTGCCGGGTCGGGCCACGGTGCCGGCTCCGGCAGCGCCTAGGGAGGAAGGGTCTGATTGGAAGTCAAGTCCCCAGGGGTCTGTGTTTCACAGACTTTTTTTTTTGGCAGATAGTGAATTAATTGTATTTGCAATTAGAAAGTAACCGGGTGTGCACGTTGGAGCGGCCCTCACTGTCCCTCCCTCACACGCCCAGGGAAGGGCAGTTGAGGTCGGAGGTCCAAGTGCCTCCCAGCACCGCATTCAAGTTACAATTTCTTCATATTCTCTGAGAAAGGTAATAGGTAACCAAGGCAAAAAATGGTGCAATGAAGAAAAAAAATTGATAATTTTTGGAAGGTCAAGTTGATACTCCGGACTTTTTTTTTAAAATGTCATTAATCAGGATTTTCCAGTAGCCAAATTGTCTTGTGCAGGCAGCTGGGTGACTCACAGATTTGGCTCCAATTGTAATTGTAGAGTGTGCGTACATTTCCTTTTAGATGGTGTGACTTTTTCATTGCTTGGAAGGGAACAAATTAGAATATTTTATACCCTACATCTGGCAACATGACTACAGCCATAGGCAATGCTCCCGCTCAGCACATCTGGCTGTGAGCACGGTGGACAGATCGGGGGAGCCCAGAAGCAGGCCTGTCCTAAACCGGCCACGCCGTCTCCCACCACCTGAGACAGCATCGGAGGTCAGCGCTGGAGTGGAGGAGGGTCTGCTCCCGGTGGTGACCGGCAGGAACCCTCCCGCTCCTTCCTTAATTCTCCTTTGTAATCTTTGAGTAAAAAGTCCAGAGGGTTGGAGCACTTACTCTTTTAAACAGTTGTGTAGGATCTGCGTATTACATTTGGGGTTCAAGGGTAAGCTTAGTAAGCAAAATGAGTCAAATAATTCAAGTACATGGACTAATTGAAATAACAGTTTTCTCACCATAAAGATGTTTTCTCGTATAAGCATTCTAAGTCAACTTTTCAGAGTGTTGAACATTTATGCCTTCTTCCCTTCCAAATAACTTTGCTTTTATGGTATGATTATTCAAAGTGGTAGTGTTCGAGACACAGATAAACACATTTATTTACCAATATTTTTGTATGTCTCGGGTTGCTGGTGATTTAAATTAATAACCATATTTTAAATTTTTATACAATTCAGATTATAGCCCGTTATTTCTCCCCGATGACATACATATGTCCTCCTATGGCAATCTATTGCTTCTCCTATTTTTATCGACTTCATTTTTTAATTTGGTAGAAATTTCATATTAAATATTCAAAGCAAAAATGTGCTTTTCAGAATTTTAAATCACACTGGGTTCTTTGTACCCAGAATCAACCAATTCTGAAGCTAAAGGGTTCTATTTTTTTAAGTGTTGGAGCATTTGTTTTATTTTTAAGACAGTATCTTCTATAATGTTGAAATCAAATGCCATAATTTTTAATATCACATTTGAGAAAACATTTCATGATTGCTCAGTTTTTCAAGAAGTTGAATGATGTACACTTTGATTATAGATTTTAAAAGGATGTCAATCAAATGTGTTATTTATTGACCCTTAGAACGGATATGCCATGGTCATTCATTGGATATAATAAAAATAACTATGATTCATCATTTTGGCCAGATGGCGGTCATATTTAGAGCATTGCCAGCATGCTGGTTATAAAAGAATTATAGGCTACCATACAGGAAGTTAGTGGGCAAACATCTTATGCAGTTAAATATTATTCTTAATCAGCTATAGTTTTACTGCGGAGTTATTGTTCCTCACTGGAATCTACCCAATTGCCAACTTCTTAAATATGTTTTGTTTCCTAGGCACTTGGTGTACAAAGACTGAGCATGATGGTTTCATGTATATTCATGGCAAAATGCTAGTTTTTTAGAGAGAGGCTGAGCGAACAGGTATGGTTTGTAGGGTGTGTGGACTCCACTTTAAATCCTCTGTCTATTAATTACCTTTCCCTCAAAGTGCTTAACAGCAGTGGCCAGTGACAGATTTGGACTCAATATTAATCTCCTCGCAAAGGCAGTTGGAGTTCAAATGTAAACCACTATTTTTATTTTTTCATGCCATTATTCTGTGTGCTGACTTCATCTTCCTGTGAAAAAGCTTCTCTTGATCTGCAGCTCACAGATTTCCTCCCATGGTGCCTTGGTTTTGCCTCTTGAGAGGCGACTTCCCATTTCTTTGGCTGTCGTGATGTCCTCGTGACAGGTGCTCTTAAAGGGAGCACACCTCTTCTGGTCTGCCAATATTGTTTTCATGCTGGGTGTCTGCCTGCTTAGTTCTTGAACTATCTCGTTCTTCTCAGTGGACATTTAGGAGTTGAACTTACTAGACTGGTGTTAGTGGACTTCTGGCACATTAGCCATTCAGTGTGAATTTGCCTTTCTAAGATGACATTAGGCTGACTTTCTCTGGAGAGCTGCTGTTCCCCAGGTTTGGGGTCTGCCTGTGGTGCTCCTGCCCTCTGCTTCAGGGGTGGGCTTTTGTTGGCCAAAGGACATCCTAAAGTCCTGTCCATCTCTTAAGAGTAATTGGGCCAGTGCAGGAGAGAATGCATCTGAGACTAGAATTTTATATGCCTTTAGAGGGGAGCAAAGCTTTAGGAGGATGCAAGGCCTGCAGTTGTTGCAGGCACTTCACAGCCTTGCAGGATGGTCTGTCTGCAGGTGAAGACACCAGTGTATGTAGAAGGACTGTCCTTATACCCAGAGGCAATATGGTCCTGGTGAAGTTGTTGTGACCCAAGTTAGAAGTGAAATTGTCGTTATACCTTGATTTTCAGTTAT
Organism: Arctocebus calabarensis; assembly: GCA_963573935.1. NCBI lineage: Eukaryota > Metazoa > Chordata > Mammalia > Primates > Lorisidae > Arctocebus > Arctocebus calabarensis. Next base: position 46,991 of record CAUYON010029202.1, on the reverse strand, counting down.
GTAAAACCAAGAAGTTCTCCCTTTGAATTGGGTTTTCTGTCCCCAACAAATGATATAAACAGGTTTTTAGTTTCTTTGAAAATTCCCACGTTAAAGTGCTTATCGTAGGGCAAGAATTGTTTAGCTTCGGGGAATGCTTTTATCAGGTACACTTCTCCTGTGTATCCACAGTAAAAAAGAGAAAAATTTAAACCAATCATTTCTAAAATGAATAAACATTTGGAATCAGTCCATCCATAACAGGGTAGCAAAAAAATTTAAAAAGTAACTTTGTGAATATAATTGGTTGTGGTCTTTAAAATGATGTTTCATACACTGTACAAAAGAAAAAATAGAAATGATCCTCTTAGGCCTATGGAGTGTTTAAGTCAGGCAATATAAAAAAAAAAAAAGCCACCTGTGCTTAATGAACATTTGTCCTGCAATTTTTACACATGAACCCTTCATCTCGGCAGGGATGGTGTCCGACTCAGGATACAAGTTCTTCCAGCAGACTGCCAGTGTGGCTGAGTGGCAATTTGCAACTTATATGGCCTCGCTATATTTCAGTTTCCTCACCACCAAGAGGGCAGGTAACTTGATAGGATTGTCAGGAGGATTAAATGAATTGGTGACTAAGCACTGAGAACAGTGCATGTAGCAAATGCATGACAAGTCTTGACCATTTATGTCATGGAAAAATAAATAAAATTGGGGCCCAGTTAAGGCTAGCTTACAATTTAAATATTTAAGCAACTCCCTGAATCCCCATAAAAGTTTGTTACTTATCATTTCTAGTCTTCTTTTATTTATTTCTATATCCTTTTTGCTATTCCTTTCCGAAATATTGTTTAACTCAATCACAAAGGACAAGGGCAGAAATGTCAGTAAAATAGAAATGAAAAATCAAGAGAAAGCAAATAGTGCAACCACAATAGTTAACAGGATTCTTTGGGTATCACATTTGATTTTGAGCTTCCTGGGGGTGAAGTCAACAAAAATCAAAACCATAAACCTTCACTTGAGCACCTTATCAGGGTGGACATTGCACACTCATTTTTCATAAAAGGTATTCTCGTGGTCAAGCCTCCAATCAGGGCTTTGGGGTTACTAACATAACAATTGTACAATCCCACAAGTATTTTTTGTGCTAGTGTCTACTAGTAGATTTTAAAAGAAACCAAAGACCAAACACACATGCATAACCTGCAGAAGGGGCTGAGAATCCTTGCCTAGGATTTAAACATTATATCCATGGCCAAGTGGTAGAGTGTGTAAGAGAGACAGGTCTTTGTGTGTCATCCACTGGTCAATTGTTCACTGTCGGATATTCATATAACTTCATGTATATTCTGTGGACAACTCAAGTTTCTTGAATTCCATACATCTTCATAAGACGTGTGAAGATAGGACGTCATTGTCACTGTTGTCTCTGACCCATGGCCTCTGCCTCCTTCTCCTTCCCTCTCCCTCTCTTTTTCTCCCAACTCCCTCCTTCATCTCTCTCCTGTTCCTCTCCTTTCCCTCCGCTCTCCCTCTTCCCCTCCCCCCGCTCCCTTGCGAGCTGTTCTCTCTGTGTATCTTGCCCGTGAGACAGGGGCCTCTCGGTGTGTCCCCTGGAGGTAACACCTCCTGCTCCTTGTGCTTCTGTCCATGTTCCCTGGGAAATGGGTTAGGAGCGTCTCCGTGAGCCCCATGGTCGTGACACTTTGTGCCACCTCTGCTTCTGGTGTTCTGTGAGGAAGTAACTTGGTCTGTGTTATTCTTGTGCCTTGGCTTAGGATCTGCCTGTGACCGTGTGTTTGCTGAGGGTTGTCTGGGTGCAGGTGTGTCCCAGGCTTCAGGCCTCATCTCTCCTCCCCTTCCTCTTGAGAAGCACAGTGTGCTCCTGCTGTGGCGCTCAAACTCTCCTAACTGTGTCCTCCCTGTCACCCACTTGGCCAGACACCAGCAGGACTCCTTCCTAGCCCGCCTTTGACCGTTTTTTCTTTTCTATCTTTTTCTCATAATTATCTTTTCAGACCTAGTTGAAAGGCCACTCCCCTTGTGGTGTGTGTCCCAGGCCTTGCTGTCAGAATGATGTCACCCTCAGAGCCCTTGCTGAGCCTCTCGTGGGGCAAGGGTCGTGCATGCTGAGCCCTGGGTCCAAGCCCCATGCCCAGGCGCCAGGCGCTGTCCTTGGTGCTGCAGAGGTGGAGGGACGGGGCAGAGCCTGGACTCCTTGATATCTACCATAGTGCTTTGGGCCAGGTTACTCTATAAATATCTGAAACAACAAGTAAGTCTTCAGCCAGTCACCTGCTCATTACACGGCAGTCAGGGTTCCTCGCGTGTTTACCTTTCTTCTCTGAGTGGTGTGAGTGATTGAGACGTGAAACTTTGCTAGCACATCGGTGGATTTGAATTCCTTTTACATTTGCCTTTTGCATTGAAACCTTTGGCTCTTTTAAAAATAATTTCCATTTTTATGACATTCTTTGTAATATTTTGACAGTTTCTGAACATCTGTTTTCGGGTGTTAAAAACTTAGTATAGGACCTATACTATAGATCATTTAGAAATTTACAAGAACAGCTGACAGTTGTAGTTTCAAACTTTCATCACGGCTGTTTTGGTATGTAACGTTTCTGGGTCTACAACAAAATGTTCTAGGTTATCACTATAATTAGATCCAAGCCTTATTTTTGTTGTGATAGGTGAGCTACATAGCTCTTTAAAGCCGCCAAACAGTATTTCCTAGAGTTCAGTTTATCCACTGGGTGCTTCTTTAAAGGTATTTTCTTAAGAGTAACAGCACTTGATTAAAGAAGACCCTTCTATGTATGCAACTAATTCCAGCAATTTCACTTTGGGGAGCTTGTCCTAAGGACAAAATCATGAACTTATGGGAAGTTGGCTGGACAGATATTCACTCCAGTTGTGTTTTGTGGTCTAATACTGGGAAAAAGCAGTAACAGGAGACTGGATGAATTCATTATGATACAGCCACCTTATAAAAAATACACTTCCATTAAAAAGATGCAAGTTACGTATTTAGTACTACAGAAAGGTGTTCATGTTGTGTTTAGTGAAGAAAACATTACCCGTCAGTTTCTCCCCACCTCCCCAACCCTGCTATATGAGGCTCAGAGAAGAGCATGGGGGGACCCACAGCCAGAGTGGAAACCCTTTTGAGCCTCTGTGTCTGCACATGCTCAGAGCAAGGGCCAGCTGCCTGCACTGCTGTCATTGGCCTTCTCGGTTCACCCCAAGGCTCTGTGTCCAGCACTCTGGCCTCCTGCTGTTCCCCGAGCTGTAACCACTGGGATCAGAGCATCCCACCTGCCCTGATGGGCTTTGCAGAATGGTGGGCTCAGCTCACCCTTCCCTCTGGTCTTCCTGTACACGGGCTTCTCGTGAGGCTGGCCACTGAGGCTGTCCCTTTGTCTCTCTGGCTACCTACTCACACACCATACAATTCACTTATTTTTAACATGATCTAATGTCTTTACATATTGTCTGACATGTAATAACCAACTTTGACCGAGCACTGTGTACTGGGTGCCCTGCTGTACCCCATGTTAACTTACTTAATTTTTGCACCTGCCTGTGAGGTCAGCACTGTCGCTACCTGATGTTGCAGGTGAGAAGACCAAGGAAGACACGTTGGATGACCTACCTGGGGCCACAGACCACTCATTGTGCAGGCCGCGGGGTTGGAGTCTGCAGCTCTGCCATTGAGTGCTGCTGACACGAGGAGGTTGGGGGGCAGAGAGTTTTACCCGTGTTGGTCACTGTTGTATTCCAAGCACCTAAAACATTGTTGGGCACGAGGTGTCCAGTCAGCCTTTGCTGAATGAATTTAGAACAGAAAACCAGCTGTGCTGAGATTGATTTTGATTTTCTTTCTTCCTTTTTTTTTTGTATGTTTGTATCAGAAATCTTTTGGCTCCACATGTTAGGAAGTTCCACTCCAAACAACCTAAATAGGAATGTCTGTTAGTTCCTCCGATGAAAGATCACAGTGGGATGTCCTCCGTGACCAGGTTCCTTCCCTTCTGACCTGTCATTCTGACCACTGGGCATCAGTTCTGCAGCTATGTAGAAGTAGGGCCCAAAGCCTTTCTGATGTAACATGACACTTGTGTAAAGTCCAGAAAGGGTTCTGTGGCCAGTGGTCCCTCTCTCTGGTGTCTTATGCCTTATGACTCTGCTGTTGTCCTCTCAACATTGTGTGTGGAGGATCGTGTGTGGGAGGGTTGGGGAACTCAGTCTGTGTCACCCCACGCTCACCTGCCAGGGCCCAGGAGGAAGGGGAGGGGTCTCATCATCAGCCAAATGGCTTTGTTTTATTTGTATAGTGTGGAAGTCTTATTATTAGTAGAAGACCTCCAGAAAGTTTGCTTCATGTCTCGCTACATCCGACTAGTTTAATCTTAATGGGCTTTTTTGGGTAGAGCTATCCCTGGTGACCCTGGAGGCTATGCAGAGGAGTGTTCTGGGGAATAGCCGCCTCTTCCAGATACCAGGAAGGGGGGCTGTTGGCCACCACCACTGTGTGACTGTTCTTCTGGATTTATAAATTACCAATGGCATGCAATACTTCTGTCATTTAATGAAGTCTTATAGGACTTCTTGACGTGTTCATCTAATTAAAAGATTGTGAAGATATTGTAAAGCAGAAAATCCATGAAACTCATCGTTGTAACAATTTCATGATTTATCAATTATTTATATGTTAATTACATGATTGGATTCCCCAGCTGTGTTGCCTATGGTTCTCTGAGCCCAAGTCCAAAAACCAAACTCTGGCAAATGTAAGCAAGGTGGAAAATGTTGGCAGGACCTGGTGTGCAGAACTGAGGGGAAGGCTGGGAGGTGAGAGCCCGTGCTCAGCTGAGACGTGCACAACATGTGCTCTCCACCTGTGTCTTGCTCCCTCTAAGACTGAGCTGCTGCAGGACAGCCCAGCCCCAGCTCCAAGTGGGCTGCAGGGCGCAGGAGGCTGGTGGTGGGCTCCATGCTGTCTGTGGTGGGCGAACTACCTTTGCTTGCTCTCAGCAAAACACTGGAGTCTAAACCAAAGAAAAGGTGAGAAATACAGCGTCTTGTGTCATTTTATGATGGATTTTTAGCATTTTTAAAAGAAAATAAAAATGCATACATATATGTCTGGTAAAGCCTACACCCTCAGTGTTGAAGTTTGCTAATGGACCCACTGAAGATCACTCAACGGTCAGTTACGGCTGGAACAAGACTTCCGTCCCTTTAACTTCCCAGTGAACAAGAACAGGCAAAACCCAGAGCGAGCATTTTATCATGCACCTTGGCAATGCCTTTCCTTGGCTGCCAGATCTTTCTTTCCTATACTCCTCACATCTGTTGAGTCTTTTCTCTCCAGCGATATATTTTTTCTCTGCCATGTCTGGTGGTGAAATTGGAGGAACACTGGGCTACCTTTGTCCATTATCTTTTTTTGTTTCTAGTCATATCTGCTTAATATTTATAAATTATTAGTGTATTTTAAGTCACCAATAATTCCATGACCTGGAAATAATTACAGTTTGTTTCTTGCATTGCATCATTCCAGGCTTCTTCTAATTATTTTTTAAACCAAAATTGGGAACTGTCCTTTTTTTTTTTTCAATTTATTTTCTTTTCTAAGAATTTGCCCATTATATTCAAATTATTCTTTGATAGTTTGATTTTAATTGACATATAGCATTCTTATTCACAATATTCAAGCATTTCCCTCTTGTTTAACAGTTAAGTCATTTAGATATTTGGCTATTCTGTGATTAATATCTTTTTCAATATTTTCTGAAAATGTAGATTTTTTTCCCAGCAAATTCTTAGGAAAAGAGTTATTGATTAATATGTGTATTTAGTTCAGTGGTGCTGCTGTAACAAACCAGGTGGCTTAAAAGGTCAGAATCATGTTCTCTCAGAGTTCTGGGGGCTGAAGTCCGTGAGAAGGCCATCCGCGAAGAAGAAGCCGCCTCTGCCCGCTCCCGGGAGGCTCCTCCCCGCCTCTCCAGTTCTGGGCTCCCACATCCAGCCTCTGTCTTCACAGCTTCTCCTCTGCTGTCTATCTCCCGAGGACACTTGTGAATGCATTGAGGGCCACGCAGCTAGAGATTATCCCACCTCTGAAGAACTGAAATTCATCGCATCTGCAAAGATGCCATTTTCAAATAAGGCCACATACGCAGGTTCTGGGGATGCCCTCATGGGGGCCACTCTGCCCATGACTAGGAGTCTCTATGCTGAGAACTCAAACCGCCTGTGAGTGCTGCAAATGCCCCATCTGACCTGGGCCAGCACCCGGGGAAAGAGGCAAGGACTTGGCTGTGGCTCAGGGAAGGACTTTGTCAGTGTAAAAGTAACAAGAGAAACCAAAAAGGAAAACCACAAGGGAAGGATCAATAAATGGTCTGACAAGAACATTTAGAGGCTTTTCTATGAATAAAACTAAAGTGCATGATGAGCTTGGGAGCCCCTTGGTTCTTAATTGTAAAAGCAAGTTAATATCCTTAGTATATAAGGATTTTTCCCCTTAGTATATAAAGGATTTTTCCAGAGTGCATGAAAAAAAAATGGACAAAGGATATAAATAGAAAATTAATGAAAGTCAGTATTTGGTTAGTAAGCATTTGGTAACAGAAAGACACATTAAAACACAACTTTTCAAAAAGTGCAAATGAGAGTTATTTTAATAATAGTTAATGACCACGTATTTTCGATGTTTGACTTTCAAGGCCTCTGGAGCACACGTCCATTGTTTGCATGCCTCAGTTTCCCCACAAGCCCTGGCCGCACATGTTTATATACCAAGTGTGTGGCACCGGCCGACACTCACCTACCCCTGTGATTCAAGCTGATGGAGGCACACTGCGTTCTGTCTTTGTAACAAAACGTAGATTTCTTATTTCAAAAGGCTTAATGGGATAGCATTTTTTAAAAAGAATTCAGGTTGGCTAAATTTAGTTTCTGAAAAATGTCCAGTCCCACCCATATTAGATCTATTCTGAAATATCTGTCCACGGGCCCAACCTCCTTTCATCCGAGATGGTGAATTGGCTGAATTGCGGAAAGTTGGAAGTTTCTCCTGCCGGACGCCTCTGTCAGCCACGCCACTCTGACTCGGCCTGGGATGGGAACACCTGTTTGGAAACACGCGGCTGCTGCAGGTGTTTCTGGGGATTGTTGGAGCGGGCTGCTGCTTTTCTCTTATACTCCACCATCGAATGCCCTCTCTCCTCCGGCCCTTGTATACGTTCTTCTTTAAAGACTGCATGGAAGGTGAATCAAAGGTTCTAGGACGGTCAGACTTTCTCTGAGTTTCCTGTCCTTTCCTGTTCCTTACAACAAATTCTACATCTTGCTTCATCTGACGTGTTCTTCAGACTGATTTTTTTTCCTTCCTAAAGTCGTAGTTGTTTGCCATTAGTTTAGACGAGGGTCACCCTCTGGGTCTCTGGTGTGCTGCTGGGGACACCGTGGAATCCTTTCCCTCACTGTCTACTCTGAGGTGGGGAGGGCAGGCACCTGTGCCCTGTGCTGGAGTCCGGTCCTTCAGTGTGGACAGAACCATTCTGTCTCGTTTCCTACCCTTCAGTGCATAGGAAGACGCCCGATGTGATTAATCTCCAGGCCTCCAATGGGGACAGTGAGGGGCAGGCACGGCCAGCTGCCTGCCTCAGGGCCCATGTGTGTCCAGCCCTGTGCTTCTCTGGTAAAGGGGCAGAAAGGCCCAGCCCTGCTACCTGTGACCAGGCAAGAGGCCCAGCCAGGATGGTCACCCTCACAGAGAGGGGAGCCGGCCCAGTGCCCAGACCCCCTGTGGTGAGCAGGGTCTGGCCGCTGTGTCCTGGGCGGGGCACGGCCGGCCCAGGAGGGCAGCCTGGAGCTGTGTGTTCCCTGGCAGTGGGGTAACTCCGAAGAGGCGCGTCTTCCCTGCTTCATGCTCTGGGGCCATTTGCTTGTGTTGAACAGCGTGGGTGGTGCCCGAGAAGGAGGAGGTTTTCATTGGTAGTGGAATAGTCTTGAAGCTCGGGCTCCTGCTGTGGGGGATACTGGCCACTAGAGCCCTGGTGGGGCAGCCGGGAGTTTCCCTGCTGGGAGCTCCTGGCCAAGCCTGGGGGTTCCTCTCAGCAGGCTGCCGGCTCTGCTCCTTAGAGAACGCCCCTTCGCGGGCTTCTCAGGACCGTCTTCCTTTCAAATACTTTTCTCTTTTTTCCAGTTAAGCAGACTCATGCTTATCCCAGTTCTCAATTATTATTGGAAATATGGCAAAAACTACGGTCATTGCTCGTGGCCTTCTTAAAAGAACAAACCCTGTACAAAGAAAATGTCTAAATGTCTTTTAACTCTGGCATGTTTAGGCTGAATATTCCTTTGCTCTTTGGCGAATATGGAAAGAGAGGGATTGAAAAGTCAGGAAGCTTTAGGTCTGAGAGTGAGGTGGGTGCTGCTTCCTCAGAGGAGAGGAAACAATCTTACCATCAGGAGGAGTTGCTGCTGTGAGCACCAGGGCATTTGGCAGGTCTCAGCTCCTTCCACGCACTCCTAGTCAATGTGGCGGTGATTTCTTTGCACTTAGGCTTTGTCTGTAGGGAACACCGGGTCATTCAAGGAGGAAGGAAGGCTATTTAAATCATAATTATGCCTGGTGAACAGCTCCTTCTAGGAAAGAAGAATTGGAAGAATTACTCTAAGATAGGCGGTCCGCTCAGGGTGTCTGGAATTGTGGACAGACCCGGGGAATGAGTTCTCACTAAGGCACAGAGAGAAAGGCACAAACTCCCGGGGACTCTGAAAGGAGTCCCAGGCAGAGAATCAAGTGGAGAGAGTCGTCAGGGCTGTCATTGGACTTGCAGCGGGGAGTTCTTGGTTGTTCTTTCTCTCAAATGCTGTCAGTATAAAAAATGTACCAGTTCACCAGATGGAAATTTAGTTCTTAAATACACAGTGTATCCTCTACAGTGATCCAAGATGATCAAATGGGATAAATAATCATTGTTTTCCTTGAGGTATTTTTAAACTCTGCACAGAGAAAGGGCATGTTTTGCAGCCTGCTGTGGGCAGGGGTAAGCCCAGGGATTGCTGCAAGAAGGGTTCTTGGCCAGCTGTGTATGGACCAAAGATGGCACCGAGTGTGTTCCAGACCCATTTCAACGCAACGTCTGACTCTGGCTGGCGTGGCTTTGCGCCCTCTTTCTGAGGTGGGCAGCTCCGTCATCTGGGTAGGTCTGAGTGAGGCTGGAATGGTGACTATTCCTGTTGGTGTACGCGGTGTGACATGTGGAGAGTGTCCGGCAGGTGGCTTTTCCTGCCAGGTTTTTGGGTCATAACTGCAGCCTCTGGGGACAGGTCTGGGCTATACTCCAGCACAGCTCCTAGGGCCCATTTGGAGGGTTTGTGTACTGTCCCTTGAACTCCATCTGTAAGGTACTTCCAGACTTTACTGAAACACGGTTCCATTAGACACCAGCTCAGACAAACTTCATTGTACCTGAAATGAGGGGACAGATCTCTCCTGGAAAAACCAGGCACTCTTGGGGGTGAGTAGGGTGGGGCTAGGAACAAGGAAACTTGGAGCGTGGATTTTGCATGTTTTATCTGCCTCCCTGTGTGTGCTGACACCCTTCATGGGTGGTGGAATGAACTTTGGTTAGAAATGATGGCTGCAATTTCAGGCTCTAATCCCCCAGAAAGAAGTAATTATTAATCAGCAGTCTGGAGCCACGATGAGCCGTTGCCACCAGGATATGTATTTTTGGTCCATCTGGTACATCATCCAGGCAATGTGTGACGAGCTGGGTAACTTTGGCTGGATGTCTAGAGGCTTACTGGCAATGTAATCCTGTAGAAGATACTTTTTGGTGTGTGTGTTTGGTGGATACAGAAGAGGACATTAATTTAGTGTTTATTACTTATACTTTAAGTAATAAACTTTAGCGTTTATTACTCATACGAAATGAGTGAATGAAGCAAATTCATTTGATGTATTTATTGATTTATTGATAATCTTCTAGTATGCCAAACAGTGTGCTTGGACTTGGGTATATTTTAGTAAATAATAGGGATGTTCTTTGCTGGATTAAGAGTCTGTGGAGGGAGATAAATGTTAAACAAATAATTCAATTGGTAAAAATATTTTTAATAATCATAATCATAATTCTGCTCTTGTGAGAGCAGCCTGGGCAGTGAAGGGGGAGTGTGAGTTAAGGTGAGGCCTGGGAGAGTGAATGTGTGTTGGGGTGGGTGTCTCTGCACACGAGGGGGGTGGTCCTGCTTGTGGGGCTGAGGTCTGCAGAGGTGGTGTCTCAGGGACTGACTTTGTGCACACAGAGCACTTGCAGGCTTGTTGGGAGTTGATGTTCTGGACATACAACTTGACTGCCTTCCGTCAGAAGGTGCTAGGGCTGTGCTCTGGACATCATGAGAGTTCAAGGTGGGGGCCCCAGGTGGTGACAGGGCTGTGGTGTCTGCCTGCACATGGTGCTGAGCTGTGCTTGGGGACTTTGAGGCTCTTGTTGGTTCATTTTTTGCCTGGCATGTAGGCAAGGGCAAGGCCATGGAGGGTCTTTCAGGTTGTGTTCATGGCTTATAATGCTCACCCCTGCATCACCAGTATGGTAGGATTGTTATGACCACAGCCATGTAAGAATGAGTGGGGGTTGCAGGTGTCTGTAGGGGTCTGGTGGTACCTGAGGTGGGGAAGGTGATGGACACAAGCCATTTAGGAAATGCTAGACTGGTCCTTACCAGGTGGGCGGAAAGTGTAGACCTTGGGTGGACACAGTGGAGCCCAGGCCTCCACTAGGGGGAGGACGGTGTTACTGCTGGGCCATATATGAGGACCTGGTCAGGTTGGAAACAATGGATATGCTACAGTGGTTGTGGTCTGGTTGGTTTTGGATTCACCAAAGATGCATGCAATCTTACATATTTGAGAAGATTTTAAGAACTTTAATTTGCCAAAACTAAGCCTTATAAGATGTGAAAGCTGTTTTCTTCTCCCTGGTTTGAAGTTTACATCCAGCTTACCTGGAGGGCTAATCTGGGGTCTTAGAGAAGTCTGTTGAGTCAAAAACTGCTAGAGCAGAAATGTTGTCAGGTCGAGCCTCACATTTTGCAGATGGGGAAACTGAGGACAGGCCAGAACCCCTCGTGCTGGCAGGCGCCCTCCTCTCTCCACCCTCCATGGCTCTCTGCCTGGCCACGCCCTCTGCACGCTGCTGGAATTGGGAGAACATTCTTTTAGCAGCTCCCCGCCTCCGGTCTCTCTCGGCTTGAAACCATCCTACACACAGCTGCCGGGATAATCTTCTGAAGCCATTTTTATCATGTCACATCTCTGCATGCTGTTTTCTGTTGCCTTTTGTCAAACCCAGATTTCTTCGTTCTGGTTCTTAGGGTTTTCTGCAAAATGTCTCTTTCCTGGGGTCCCCATCATGTGTCTCTGTGGAACCTTCGCTCCACCCATCTGTAAGTGGCTCATGTAAGTCACTGACTGTATCTTGCTGTCCCTGCCACGGGGCCCTTGCATGTGCCTCTCTCACCTGGAATATTCTCCATCAGCTCATCTCTGTTCATTGTGCTGTGTCGCTGTGCCATTCCCATTTAACCCAGAACTCCTTTCTTCCTTGAACTTATTCCTGAAACGTCTCTCTCCCAACTCCAACCATTTCTTTACTTTGAGTCCTTTTGGCAATTAGATATTCAGCTTCTATAAAATATCTTAATCCAGAAAACCCATCATCATACAGTAATTAACTAGATTTATGAAAACATACTAAGAAACACACCCTACGACATTTCTTTAGAAAATAGTTTCCCATTAGGTATTGGCAGTGGTGCAAGTGTGGGAGACTTGATCGGTTTCCATTGTGTTTTAAGGAATGTTGTTCTGCAAGTTGAATGACACCCATATTTAGGCGGCTGGTAGGATATTCTGGGGACTCCTAAGCTGACGCCTTTGCCTGGTTTGGGGGCTGTTCTTTGGACCTATCAGTGTTCTCCGTCGGTTTCACATGCCGTTCACAGCCTTGACAAACGGTGCTGAGTCACTGTACCGTGTGGTCCACAGGCTGAGGTGGTATTTGGTATCATATGATACTGTATCCAAGATCAGATGTCTTTGCTTTAAGGACTGCGCATCTTTGATTTTCCTATTTTAGATTCACGTCTTCAGCAGAATTCAGATGGTGATGGGGGTTCGGAGCCATGTCCAGTTCGCTGGTGCCCCATGTGAGGGCCACTGTGTCATCAAAGCCTGAGTCTCTTTGTGCACCTGAAGACATCATCAGAGCATAAACACCAGGCGACCTTGAACGTGCCTTCCTGTCAGCTGCCTTACTTGCATGTGTGTCAGAGTGACCTTGTGTGCAGGGCCAGGGTGGGTGGGCGCTGCCTCTTCTTACCTGTGGGGACTTGGATGAGCCTTGGTTGTGTTATCTGTGAAATGGGCATGATAATGTTACTGAATTTCTCTCCTCAGTAGGTCCTTGGTCTTGGGGATTTGAGGCATGAACCCATGGACCACAGATAAGCAGCAAGACAGGATTTTATTAGAAAGAAATACAGAAGCAGTAAAAGGCACCAGAGCATCTGGCAGGGGAAAGAACTAAGTTGGAGTCTCTACCAGGGATCTTTGTCTAGGAGTCTTACATCTTGAGAATTACACTTGGCCAGGACTTGGCAAATAGAAACCTATTTTCCATGTTAATGAGTGTTGTTGACAAATGAATGAATACAGTCCCTCTAGCTTAGGGCAAAACGTCAGGGTATCCTTGTCCTGAAATTGCCCAGGCCTAGGAAAAGTAGGGTCCCCTGTCCAGCCTTGAATGGGGAATACCATCAATATCAATGATTTCACCACTTACCACACATGTTGAGCACATCAAATGAACCTGAGGCTAAGGAGTGATCAGCCTGTGCACATGGCAAGTTCATGGCAAGGCCAGGCCAGAGGCTTGGCTCCAGTCTCCTGTAGGCTGCCTTGAGCCTGAGATCAGCCCCTCGGCCCTTCTTTTCCCATGAGATGCTTTGTGGACAGGAAGACCTCTGTGCATAAGGTATTTATGGCAAAGCAACTTTTAATCTCTTTTCATTGTTTGTGTAAATCTAGCGATGTCCTCGGCAGACTGATTTTTTAGTTTTATTGACACTTGACTTCTTTTTCATTAAAAATCAGAAGCAGCCACACAGTTTACCAACTGGCACCTCTGAGGTCTCTACCTTCAGGACAGGTGGGCTCTGCTGTCTTGTGTGGGTCTCACTAGGGTCTGTAGTTCCCTTGTGTCTGTGGCAAGCCAAGTGGTCCTGGCTCTGTCCTCTCAGCACCACCTTCAGGGTTTTTCTGCCAGGTGAAGGGCACTTAACTTTCCTGTCTGATGGGTGCAAGAACTTGTGTCTTTAGGGTAGAGGCTGTGTTACTAACATATAGTCATCGATCACTCTGCTGACAGCCGACTTGGACGTACACACCACCCTTCCCGTGTCCGTGTAATATGGCCTATCCCCAAAAGAGCTGTGAGCCTGTGAGGCAGCCTCCTGTCTGGGCTCTGGCTCCCACTGTGTAAGTGAATGGACTTTTCTGTTTGTTTTTTTGCAGTTTTTGGCCAGGGCTGGGTTGAAACCCACCACCTCTGGCATATGGGGCCAGCACCCCACTCCTTTGAGCCATAGGCACCACCCATGAATGGACTTTTCTGTACTGACTTTGAGATAGTCCTAAAGACTATCTTTCAGTGAAAAATAGTTCCTTATTATTGCTTTTTCAGATTTGTTGTTTTTAAAAATGTAAAATGAGTATTAACATATTTATAGATATTTTAGACAAAGGCAGCACTTGCACATAGTTACGGTAGCCAGATCAGGCAGGAAGAGTCACAGTGGAAGGCATTGTGTCCCGCCTCCCTCTCGGCACCCAGAGAATCACTTGAAACTCACTTCTTAAAGTGGAGACTTTGGGTTTCTGATCAGTTTTAGAACCTGTCCCCCCAGTGGCACAGTGTCACTGTGATGAGTCCACAGGTGCCTTGGGGTTTGTGCCTGGTGCCCATCCTGGAGCTCTGGGCCAATGAGTGAGGAGTGTCCCGCCTGCCATCTGCCAGGGTCAGGTAGTGTCTTATGGTGCAGCTCCCTGAGACCGCCCATGTCTCTTGATCAAGCTGCCATGGGCACCATTAACTACTTACCACCTCCTTCCCTTCTCCCAGTGATTGAACTATTGCTTTTAGTTTCTTCCTCAGCTTCCTCATTGGCTCTACATAGTGAATTCCACCTGTATTTCTTATTTTGTCAACTCTAGGCAGTATCACTCGACAACCCAGTTTATAACAGAGAGATGTCAGAGCCTCCAAGCCTAATTTTCCTTTTCACTTCTACCACCCAGCATTTGTCAAGGCTGATACCAAAGTGTGTATTATGTTTTCTGCAAGCTGAAAATCAGGAATAAGTATGTGCTTCTGTTACGCTAACCCCTCTCCCAGAAGAGCTGTCCCTGTGTGTATAGTTTCCTCCCCAGATGGCCCTGCTCTCCTGCGGTTTCTGACAGTTTTCCTTCCCTGCATTTCTCTCTCCACCTGCCCTCTGTCCATCTCTCTTACCCTCCCATTTCTCTCCTGGTCCGACCTAAAGCTTCTTAAGCTTCTTGTCTTTTTCAGGCTGAATTTTGTCTCCTTTTGTTGATGTACAACTTCATATAATTTCCTAAGAAATTAAGAGTGGGGGGTGGTGCCTGTGGCTCAAAGGAGTAGGGTGCTGGCCCCATATACTAGAGGTGGCGGGTTCAAACCCAGCCCCAGCCAAAAACTGCAAAAAAAAAAAAAAAAAAAAAAAAAAAGAAGAAGAGAGAAAGAGAGAATGGGGAGTAAAGTTTCTTATCTTGCTTGTTTGGAATCTGCTGATTATAAAATTCTTTTTTTTTTTTTTAGTTGTTTGGGATTCATTAAGGGTATAAAGAATTAGGTTATACTGATTGCATTTCTTAGGTAAAGTCCCTCTTATAATCGTGTCCCACCCCAAGAGGTGTGCCATACACTGTGACCCCCATCACCCTCCCCTCTCCTCGCTCCCTTATTCCCCTACCCCCCCCACCTTGTATTAGATCATCGATTGCCATCATATTAGAATTGAGTACGTTGGATTCTTGCTTCTCCATTCTTGTGAAACTTAACTAAGAAGAATGTGTTCCAGCTCAATCTGTGTTAATACAAAAGATGTAAAGTCTCCATCTTTTTTAATGGCTGAATAGTATTCTGTGGTATATGTATACCACAGTTTATCAATACACTCCCGGGTTGTTGGGCATTTAGGCTATTTCCACATTTCAGCTATTGTAAATTGAGCTGCAATAAACAGTCTAGTGCATATGTCATTATGATCAAAGGATTTTTTTTTTTCTTCTGGGTAGATGCCTAGTAGTGGGATTGTACCATCAAATGAGTGCTCTAATTTGAGTGTTCTCCATACTTCCTTACAAACAGGCTGTATTAGTTTACAGTCCCATCAGCAGTGTAAAAGTGTTCCCTTCTCTCCACATCCACGCCAGTGTCTGCAGCTTTGAGACTTTGTGATGTGGGCTTTTCTCAGTGGGATTACATGATATATCAAGGTGGTTTTGATTTGCATTTCTCTGATGATTAGGAACGATGAGCATTTTTTCATATGTTTATTACCATTTGTCTGTCTTCCTTTGAGAAGTTTCTACTCATGTCTCTTGCCCAGTGACGTATGGGATTGTTGAGGTTTTTTTTCTTGATTAATTAGAGTTCTCAGTAGTTCCTAGTTATCAAGCCTTTGTTCGCGTCATAATATGTAAGTATCTTTTCCCAATCTGAAGGTTATCTATTTGCTTTGTTTGTTGTCTCCTTAGCTATACAGAAGCTTTTCAGTTCATTTATTTTTGTTGTTTTTGCAATTGCCACGGAAGTCGTCTTCATAAAATATTTCCCCAGGCCGTTATCTTCAAGTGGTTTCCCCTCAATTTCTTTGAGGATTTTTATTGTATCATGTCTAGGATTTAAACCTCATATCTATCTTTAATCAATTTTTGTAAGTGCTGAGAGGTGCAGGTCCAGTTTTAGTCTTTTACAGTGGTTATGTAGTTCTCCCAGCACCATTTTTCGAATAGGGATGCTTTTCCTCAGTGTATGTTCCTGTTTGGTTCATCAGAGATCAGGTGGCTTGGTTATAGAATTCTAAGAGCAAAATAATTTTACCTAAGAATTTTGAGGGCCTTTTCCCTGTGTATCTTTGTTGTTACTGATCTTTGTTCCTTTGTTATAACCCATTCTTTTCTGGACACTGTCAGTTCTGTCTCTTAACTTTGTATTCTGAAACTCACAGAAGGGTGCATGGGTGTGTGGATGCTTCCAATCCAGAATTCAACACATACGCCTTCTGCTTTTGTGAACTCTCACGCAGTGTTCCTTAGATCATTTCTTCTGATTTGTTTTTTCTGTTGTTGCTATCTCCTTACTTGAACTTGCCTTATTTGTTTTATTTATTCATTTTTAAATTTTATTTATTCATTTATTCTTGAGACAAGGTGTTGATCTATCACACAGGCTAGAGTGCAGTGCCGTGATCACAGCTGACTGCAGCCTCCAACTCCTGGGCTCAGGTAATCCTCCCTCCTCAGCCTCCCAGAGGCCTGGGACAGGCACCACCACATCCAGCTAACTCTGGACTTGAACTCTTGGCCTCAAGAGATCACCTGACTCAGCCTCCCAGAGTTCTGGGATCACAGGTGGGAGCCACTGTGCCCAGCGAACTTGTGGTATTTTGGTGCAGGACCTCCCTACATTGATTCTTTTCTGTGACACACTTTAGATTTTTATTATATTTTGTTCTACTTTCTGGAAATTTTCTCAATATTAGCTTCTAACATTTCTATTGAAATTTTAGTCTGAACAATTTGTTTTTAATTTCTAAGACCTTTTGTTCTCTGTTTCTTCTTCCACAGCAACATCTTTATAAAGTGGCACAATATTTTCTCAGATACTTCTGTTGTTTCTCTGAAACAATTCATTGTTTTTGTTAAAAATCTATTGCTGCAGTGTCCCCTTCATGCTGGGTGCCCTGTTCTGCTGGTCTGTGCTGTCTTGGGGGCTTCTCTGTGGATGCCTGGCAGAGGTCTGGCACATTGCAGGGGAACCAGAGTCCAAGACCACAGGTTTGTTCCAAGGGTATCCAATCTTTTTTCTTTTCTGCTGCAAATTGGAGAAATAAGACTTGCCTTGGGCAGAACATTAAATAAACAAAAGCTGATGAGCAAAAAAAAAAAAAGACTCCCAATTGTTTGTTTTCAACAAAACTGAAGATAGAACGAGTCAGACTGTCATGAGATAGATCATTCAGAATATTTGTGACAATAGATCACTGTGAATTTTGACATGTAACTTCAAAGCAGTTAAGGCTTAGGCTGGGTTACTTTGGTAAAACTCCATTTGTCCCCATGGAAAGGTTTCTTGTATTTTTATCTAGAGGAACAGATTGTGCTGGAAGTAATGCTGAGCCTTGTTCTAGTTCAGGAGGAAGGACTTTTTGTCCAAGATTCCATTAAAAATCAGTTCTCCCCTTATCATTAAGTGTTCAAAGTTTACTTTTCATATTTAAGTTATTAATGAAAATATGGAGTATCTGTGTAAAACACTTGGAATATCACGGTCATGGGATGCATTAAAGTGTAAATTTTATTCACATATATACTGTTGTTGCACAGAAATATGAAATGATCCATAAAACCTTCAACATATAATACATGACTTTGGGACAAGATTCTGTGAAGTGAATGGAGTAGAATTAAGAGCTCCAGGGGAGTAAATGTATCAGGGTAAAGTTTCTAATCACTTGGTTCATGTATTTTGGAAGGAGGCGACTCTGAGTTTCCACTCTGCAGACAGCGCGTGGCTTCAAGAAGCAGCCTGAGACTGGTGGCCAGCGATGGGACGTGGTCACAGAGGGTCTGTTGGGTGCTTTTAAAAGTAACAGCTTTATTTAAATGTCAGTAATTATAATATGCTAGGAATTAAGTCATTAATTAAGTTCAAAATTCTCCTTAGAGTGATTCAAGCAAAATAAATTGGAAAACCTCTAGTTTAGGGAATCAGAAACCCAGGAAGCTGGTGGTTTGGGGAATGGGGGAAGAAGGGTCTCAGGGAATGTTAGAAAATCTAGCCCAGGCCAGTCGAACCCTGAAAGAAACGTGGTTCCTTGGAAACACGAGGTGAGTCGGCAGGGGCGGGTGGGAGGTCTGGGGCTAGCCCACAGTTACATTTGCATGCTGTTACACTCCAGAAAGTTAGTTTTTTAAGGAGTCGCATAGTGTTTAAGCCAAGGTCAGTCTTGCTATTTTTAAGTAACATTTTTGCATTTCAAGGTAGAGCCCCTCTGCTCAGGTGTGGTCATGAGATGTGTTGGACCTGTGGGGACATAACTGGCCGTCTTGACAGCACACCCCTCCCACCAAGAGGTGTTAACAGTGAGGGCACAGAAAGGATGGACACACAGGGGCATCTGGAACTTGGAAGGAACTGTTAAGAACAGAGAGCTGCAGTGACAGTTTTTTGTGGAAATATGTGATGAACAGCACAGATGGGTCAAGCAGGTGGGTAGGGAGGCTTCAGAAGGCTGAGCACTCAGGGCAGTCTTCCCAAAGATGGGGATCTGTTTACTGCACACACGGAAGGCAGAACCCAGTGCTCGCCAGGTGACTTACAAAAGAATAGACTCAGGGAAGTTGTGAAACAGGGAATCCTTCTGACTGTAGTCTTGAATCTTAGCTGACGATTTCCTTATTTAAAACAGTATTTAGAATTAAACAGAAAGTGAAGGCACCGTGGAGTGGATGGAGTGTGTCTGGCCACGCTTCCAGCTTTTAATTGGAAAGCTTCATTTTCTAAGAGCCTCGTTTTTTCCGATAGGATATTTATGTCTTAAGTCTTCCTAATCTATAACCAAATTTAGTTTGTAGGGTTTAAATATATTGGCAAGATGCTGAGTCATCCCTCCCTCTCTAAACAAAGATGCGGGTCCACCGTGCTGTGTGATGAGCTGCCAGTCATGGGGGCTTATTGCAACAAAGAAGAGTCACAGGTACAGATTTAGCTCAGTGTGGAAAGGATTCTCCCTCCAGAAAGATGAGGAAGTGTGTGCACAGCCTTACTTAATTCCCATTTAGAGAAATTACTTCTATCACAAATCTTTTTAAACCCTTACTTGGTAATTTTCTTACTCCTGTGAATTACTCCATCCATCCAGGAGAAGAAATGAAATCAAAACTTACATAAACGCCTATTATATACTTCTGTCACTTCGCATTTAAGAAGAACTATCATTTTCTTTTAAAATCCATGACAGAATAAAACTGGGAAGGAACTGTTTGTGGTGTACTTAGGCTTTGTCACTGCCTTTTATGGCCTGGCTTTGTTAGCTGAGTTTAAGTCGTTTCTCGGTTTTGTTAGGTAACAAAAATTACCTACCAATTATGATCAGTTAATTCTCTGATTAGACACATCAGTAACCTGTACCCTGAAACGGGCCCGTCACATGGCTCATGGGGCTCCCCCACCTGCTCAGCGCACTTTTTCAGGCACTAAAAACCCATTTCATAAACAATCACTGGAACACACTGCTTCGTAGGTGCTTTGTTGACCATTTTGGTTGAGGTTGAGTGTGTTTAACAGGACAGGCTGAGGAAAAGAGTAGGACCCACCCTGGGCCGGCCTCAGGGAATGTGTCCCGTAACACTGCCATGTCCATGCTGCCCATGTATCCTGGCAGTAGTGGAGGTGCTAACAGTCCTTGCTGGCCATTGACACCTGCAGCCAGTGATGTCCAGATGGCGGCTGATGCTTGTGGCAGCCCTGGGAGCTGGGTGATGCTGCCCTGTGGAGACAAGGTCAGCAGAACTCAAGGACACCAGGTCACCTGGCTGAGGGCCTGTTCCGTGTGAGTGGCAGAGCAAGAGCTGAAATCCAGGCTTTTTGGACTCTGGAGCCTTCCCTCAGTCCTTTTATTTTACTGTGTCACTCTCCTCGCCTCTGGATGTTAAAATGTCTCCAAAGCAACCGAAGTTGTCTTTTGTGTTTCCTGGGAGTTTGCTGGTGGTGGGAGGGTTGGGGAGGGAGCAGCGCCCTGAGAGCGACAGGGGAGGTCACAGGCCCAGAGGCCTCGGCTGCAGAGCTACGTGCTGTGAGGTTCTTTGTATTTTATTTTTTTAAGGAGAAGCTAGAATCAGTTTTCCTTTGGTACATGTGGGAGAGTGGGCAGTTGTTTTCATTGCTTCCTAGCATCCTGTGGGGGTGACGCATGTGGGGCCAGCTGTGTCCTGGACCTGAGTGTCCCAGGATGAACGGGGCACTCATTCATCAGGAGGGAAAGGAAGAGCCATTCAGAAGCCAGGCAGGTCACATGGTGGCTTGGAGCAAAATCAAAGGGAATCTGGTCTTTCACCTTCAAGAATGGGTATCTTTTGTAAGTAAAAATAACGTATTCCCTTAGATGCTGATAAGGTTTTCTATTTTGTTTTCTGATGAGTCAAGCTGAAGTTTAAATTGTATTACTAATATTATTACATAATATAAATGTATGAACACTATGGATAAGTTATATTTATCAGACACATCATATTAAGAGTATTAGGAGATCTTATTTATTTCCGCTAAATGAGACTTTCTGAACTCTTTGAGTACTGAAATTTATCAGGTGGTAACCACGGTGAGCTGATAGAAAACTTGGGGTCAGGTGACTCTTCTCTGGCCTTCACCACCACCTCCAGGCAGCCCCACTGCTCATGGAGGCCTCCGCTGGGTCCTGGCCCCTGGGTGCCACCCCCACGCACTGGCAGGAGTGCAGTGTGGGCAGATTGTAGGAAGGGCTCCGGCATGGAGAGAGTCAGCCTGGTGGGAGGTGATGCTGTTCTGGGGTGACTCTGCCCCTCCTGTGCAGGTGCTACGTGGGAGGCCCTGTGGGTCCTTCTCTGCCTGGTCACCGAGGGCCTGGCCTCCTAGTTGGTCCTCAGATGCTGGGTCCATAAAGGACGCTTGGAAATAATGTGTCCTCTAAAGTGGCCTTGTGCTGAGTGCAATAAGCCAGAGACTGACCATGCTGGAAGCCACTCATAGGAGGGGCACATGGCAGCCGTGCTCACAGATGCTGAGCGGAGTGGAGGGACAGTCTGGCCAAGCCACGTGGGAGCGGCGGTCAACTGCAGTGCACTGGTCAGTGTTGGTCAGGAAGGATCTTGGGCTCTTATCCCAGTGACCAAAAAAGTGTACCCAGTGCTCCACGGACACAAAGCGACCTCTCGAAGGCAGCTTCGCCCTTCATTTTCGGCACCCATTGACTAATTTTTCCCCAGGTAGCTCTTCTTCAAGTCTGGGGCTTGGTGGCTCATGAGACAGCCGTGGAGCTGCAGGCAGGGGAGGGCTGGGCCTCTGTGGAGCAGCCCAGCCTTGGCTGTGGACGGCTGGGTGTCTGGGGATCTGGGGACAGCACCCTGGAGGACGGGGATGGGCAGGGCCCAAGGTGTCCTCTGCTGTCAGGAAGCGTGTTCTCGTGTGCGCCGCCAGAGCAGAGAGGACGCAGCTCGGCGCTCAGCAACCAGCCTTTCATTGTTTATCAGATTGTAAGAAATACCCGTTTTTAATTCTTTAAGGAGAGTTTCCTTTCCTTGGTAAGAGGAACATCGATTTCTATTCAAGTGATTTTTGAGTTGTTTACCAATTTGGACACAACATTTGCTGAAAACTTAAAAATTTACAAAATGAGGATAAAATTATCATTTTTTCAAGTGAAAACTTTAGTTCCTTTTTTTCTGAATTTCTTTCGTTCTTAATACATAATAGATTGAAAGAGAACGTTTCACAGATTTTCCCTATAGAGTGATGCTACGCGAATTGGTATCTATTTATACCTCTGTTTATCTAGATGTGTTGGTCTGCTTGGGCCACACGGCAGAGCAGCACGGCCTGGGCTGCTCATGTGATGGGGACGCGTGACAGAGACGCCTTTCTTCTCAGCCTGAGGCCAGTGGGCCCTGGGGTTGGAGGACAGGGATGGCTCCTCCCAGGGCCTAATCTGGGCTTGTAGATGCCAGTATCCTTATCTCTCTCATGAAGACTCCAGATGCAATGGCTTGGGGCCCACACAAGTGATCTTGCTGTCCTTTAATCACATCCTTAAAGGCCATGTCTCTAAATATAGTCACTTTGGGGGCTAAGGCTTCAATATGTGAATTTTTGGAGTGTACAGTTCAATCCGTAACACCGGGTAACATATATATGACACTGTCCTTCCACAAATGTCTGTTGAGCTCAATGGTAGGACAGCAGGTGTATTTATTGTTGTGATCTTGGCTGATTCTTGAGTTTTTAGTGGAACTCTTCCATACATGTATATAATTATATTGGAATTAAAAATAAGGAGTGGCTTCATCTTAAATTTATTGAAATCTGTAGGTGTTGTCTAGAGGAATTAGTTATTTTGAGCATCATGCCAACAACAGGTGGAGACACTATAGAAAGTCTAGTTCATTGCTATGAGAAAAGCCTTCAGAGCATCAGGTGGGTCTGGCTTGCCCATGGCACATCCTCCCTGTGAGCAAGTGAGACCCAGTGGTGGAGGTTCCCTGAGGTCATGGATGCCACTCTGTAGGGATGTGTCCTTCCACAGTCTGCTTCAACCTGTTCTATCTCACAGCACCCCTGAATCTAAACTCCACGGCACACTTACATTATGTTGATTAAAAAGAGTAAAAAGAAGAATATACTTATCGTGCTTTGCCTTTCAGAAATAATTAATGATCTTTAAACATTTTTAGTAGCACAACTAAAATCCTCTCATGGCACACTGGTTGAAAATCACTGTTCTAGAAGAAGAGTCAGGCATTAGGGTTTCCTCTGGTCCAAGATCACTCGGTGGTGCTACTATTTGAATGTAGGTCTGTGTTAAATTTTGCTGGTGTGAGTCCCCGTGTAAAGGCCTGCAGTTAGCAATAATGCAGCCCCACGTGCATCCCTTAAAACTGCAACACATCTTTTATGATTTGCCCCTTCTGCCTTTGTCCTGGGTGTCAGGCAAAGATTGCAAGACTCATGGAAAGAGAGGGTTTTGTGCCAGCTGTTTGCTCCCAGGGGGCCAGGCAAGATAGTGTAACTGGGACTGCTGCCTGTCTGTGCTTGTGGAGGGCAGCTCCAAGGTGTACCCCAGGGGTTCAGCCCCATGTTCTACACAGAGGACAGAGCAGCAGTGTTATGGGTTCAAAGGTGATGTCTTAACGCCAACAAATTCTCAGTATGTTTTTCATTAAAAACTGACCTGAAAGAAATCTAACCATTTTGCAGATTAACCTGAGAGAGCCTCTGAGTGTGATGAGCTGGCAGGTGCGCTCTGGGTCAGTTCCTAGGTGGGTACGTGCCCTTTCCTGGGACGCTTCTCTGTGGGCACTCTACCCACTGGCCTGACTAGTTGGATAAACTGCCTGTTCTCAGGGAGTGGCTGGCAGTGGCTGAAGGTACCACATTTTTTTTTTTGAGACAGAGTCTCAAGCTGTCACCCTGGGTAGAGTGCTGTGGCATCACAGTTCACAGCAACCTCCAACTCTTGGGCTCAAGCGATTCTCCCGCCTCTGCCTCCCAAGTAGCTGGGACTATAGGTGCTTGCCACAATGCCCAGCTATTTTTTGGTTGCAGCCATTGCTGTTTAGTGGGCCCAGACTGGATTCGAACCCATCAGCTCAGGTGTATGGGGCTGGCACCTTAGCCACTTGAGGCACAGGTACTAAGCCAAGAAGGTACCAGATTTTATATTCTATCCAGCACTTGGGTCTACTGGGTCTTCTGTTTTTTCTCTTGGTCTGTGGATTTCTGCAAATGCTGACTCTCAGTCTTTTTTTGGGGGGGGCACTGGTTTCATGCACTGTCACGGAGACTGTCTACCTGGGGGGCATGCAGCAGTGCTGGAACCAACCCTGGTTTGGGGGTCAGAGAGTGAGAAGGGGTCTTCTCTGTCTCTGAGGGTTCTTGGAGGATCATGGGATGCTGAGGTTCATAAAACCAGCATCTGAAACCCTAGAACAGAGATTCTCAACCTGTGGGTTGCAACCCCTTTTTAACAATATAAATACATTGTGGCATTAGGAAGGTTGAGAACCACTGCCCTAGAAGGAGAGAATTGAAAGAAGCTGCTGTTACCTGTTCCAGGTGGGTCTGAGGGCACCAACACCCAGAATGATGTCTCATTAGGGGCAGGACCAGCCTGGTACCCTGGCTGAGCTTCTAGGGAACATCCGGCAGCTGGACACTGTGCAAGGTCTCCCAGATGTGTGCTCCCTGAGGAGGCCATTCGGAAGTTTCAGGAAAGCCCAGGGCAACAATTTTCTTTTTTGGACCCTTATTGAGAAGTATCCAAATGAAGGTCTCTTTCCAGGGGAATTTGAGAATTGCCTGCTCACCAGAGAGCTGGCAGCTGAGGGACCAGAAGCGAGAAAAAAGGGCACCCTTATTACCACACTGCAT
This sequence comes from Arctocebus calabarensis, assembly GCA_963573935.1. Taxonomy (NCBI): domain Eukaryota; kingdom Metazoa; phylum Chordata; class Mammalia; order Primates; family Lorisidae; genus Arctocebus; species Arctocebus calabarensis. The sequence goes on along the minus strand of CAUYON010029202.1, from coordinate 22,500 downwards.
GAAATATATTAAAGAGACTCGAGAGCAAGACACTGCAAGACCTCAGGGAGGGGTGGGCCTGGCCCTACAAAGCAGAGCGTCCTGGTGTCCGCTCAGGTGGGGGCGGCCAGGATGCCTGTGTGCCTCTCTGTCCATGAGGTGCAGCAGGCTGTGCTGGGCCTGCTGTACCCCCAGCCTCTGTCCCATACTGTGGGTGAACCTCAGAGCTGGGCTGAATGAAGGCTGTAGGTCAGACCTGGCACCCACAAGTTTCCTGTTTGGAGGCAGAGAAGGAGTTGAGCAGCCTGCTAAAGGCCAGAGACACACTTTGGAGCCAAGGCTGGTTCTGAAGACCCTGATCGGGGACAGCTTTACTGTTGGAGGCTGGAGTCTGCCAGGGGAAGGTGGAGCAGGGGCCTTGTACCCGAAACCCAGTCTGTCGCCCTCTGGGAAACAGAGGTACCTACTATTGATGTAAATGGGACTATTGGCAGTAGTTCCCGCTTCCAACCAGGGCTCATTTCATAACCTGCTCAATAGAGGGGATAAAAAGGCCGCCGTAAGGCAACTCTGATAAAATCAAAGAAATAACTCAACAGGCCAGTGAAAATCCAGGCTCATGGAGACCCTAATAAAATTTACCAACCTTGACCCCAAATTTGAGGCTGGAAAATGGTACTTAAATACCTGCTTTATCTCTCAGATACAAAGAGAGCTTCAGATATAAGTCAGATATAAAGTCAGCTTCAGATATAAGAAAGAAACCAGAGAAAGTTGAGGATGGACCCCAAATCCCTCAAAAAGAATTAGTTAAACTGGCCTTCAAGGTCTATAATATCGGGACGAGGAGATGGCTGAGAATAAGCAGGCTGAGTCTCAGATGCTGGCTTCACGTTTTGGGGCAGAGGAGGGGTTCTGCCATGCAGCCTGGAAACCCACCTTGTTCTCCACAGCCTGCAGGTCCTTGCTACAACTGTGGCAAAGGGGGCCACGGGGTCTGCCCCAATCCCTGAGCTCCACTCAGACCCTGCCTCGTCAGCAGTGCTGAGGGTCATTGGAAGGAGGAGTGTCCCCAGGCTGCAGGGCCTGGAGCCACCCTTCTAAGACAGTGGAGCAAGTTCTGAGCTGCCTGAACTCCTGGGACTGTCCACCGAAGACTGAAGGGGCCTAGGCGCTCGGGCTGTCACAGTTACTGTCTCACTCCCAGAACTCCTGGTGTGTCTCCTGCTTGCTGGTAAGAGAATTCCCTTTTCTGGATGTGCTGATTTATCAGGGCCACTCCACCCCTCTTCACCATCTCTGTAGAGGGGTTGATGGGATCCCTTTATCCCACCTCTCACCTGCCAATTAGGATACCTGACATGCTCCCATTCATTCCTAATAATTCCTAAATGCTCCACTCCCCTGCTAGGCTGAGACCCTCTATCTAGGCCCAAGGCCACTTTACCTTGAACCCATCACCCGCAACCAGTAATGCCTTTTAGCTACCCGCACCTCTGTCACTCTCCTCCGAGGCCTTTCCTCCACCTACACCAGTGTCCCTCCCAGAAACCTTCAGTCAGGTTGATCTTAAAGTCTGGGACACCCCTACCCCTCAGTCACTGCACACCATCAGCCCCTTATGGTTACTCTTTCCAACCCTTCAAGACTCCCCAACTGACCTTAATGTCCCCTAAAGCCCCAGGCCATAAAGGGACTCCAACCAATTATCAGTTGTTTACTAAAAAAACCACATTCTCTGGCCCATTTCCTCCCCATGCAACACTCCTGTCCAGCAGTCCCCAAACCTGATGGCTCCTTCCGACGAGTCCGAGATCGGACAGTGAGTGGGGCGACTGTCCCCGTAACTCCCCTCATCCCAAACCCCTGTGTTCTCCTCTCCATTTTTCCTCCTTCCACCGCACACTGTACAGCCCCAGACTCAGAGCGTGTCTTTTTCACTGTCCCTCTCCTCCTCAGCTCCCACGACTTATTCACCTTTACGTGGAGTGACCCGGACACCCAATGAACTCAACACCTATCCTGAACCTCCCCGAGGGGTTTAGAGACAGCCCACACTTCTTTAGCCAAGCCCTTGCCTCGGACCTCAAAAACTTCAGCCCGTGTCATCATCTGTTATCCCCTACGTTGGTGACTTCGTCCTTCAGTCTTTCCTCAGAGCTTCTATCTCTGACACTGTCTCTCCCCTAAACCACCTTGGAGTCTGGGCTACAGGATCTTATCCAAAGAGGCTCAGTGAGTGAAAACCCAAGTCTCCTAACTAGGCATCACTCTTACCCCTCCGTACAGATCTTGTTGCCCCTTCCTGCCCACCCACCTCTAAAACAATTCTATTCTTCATCAGCTTGACTAATTTCTTCTGTCTGTGGATTCCCAGCTGTGGTATTTTAGCCAATCCACTGTATTAGGGGTACAAACCTACCCTTAAAAACCTCTGCTCCCAGAGCCCGCCCTCTCTCAACCCTTTATGAGGCTCAAACAAGCCTTACTACAAGCCTCATCCATTCTCCTTCCCAACCCCTACAAGCCCTTCCTCCCCTATGTTGACAGCCCCCGGGCTTTGTCCTTGGCATACTCACTCAAGCCAAAGGGCCCGACCATCTTCCCACAGCATACTTTTCCAAACAACTAGGCAAGCAGTTAAAATGTGGCCTTCTTGCCTCTGCACCTGAGCAGCAACTTCACTTTTGGTCTGCAAAAGCTGCAAATTACTTTCACCAGGGCCCCCCATTTCTCCACCTCAAGTTCCTTTCAGGGCTTGTTAACCAACCAGGCAATGATGATTGTCTCATCAAATTGCCTGCCATGCCCCCGCTCCTAGAGAATTCAACATCGCCCTACGTTGAAATCCAGCCCTGCTTCTGCCCCTCCCGACCCCTGACCAGCCTCCCCACCATGCGCGCGCGTCACGACCGTGCAGGCATTCTCACCCCGCACACCGTTCCCTGACCTCCAAGACACCCTGTTCCATCAGCAACCACGCAGTTCACAGATGGCAGTTCTTCCCTCACCAAAAACATCCTAGAGTGGGATGCACAGTTGTCCCCTCACATCCGTTACTGAGCTGGGAACCACATCACGACAGGCTGAGCTTTTTGGCCCCATCTGTGCCCTTATACTGGCATGGAAACAAAGTGTCAGTATATGCACAGATGCTAAATATGCATTTCATATTCCTCACGGACCTCCGTGGAAAGAACGTGGGCTCCTTACCACCTGGGGATCTCTTACTAACAAAACTCTTACTCTCAAGTTACTAAAAGCCATTACGTTTCCCATCAATGTCACAATCTAATGCTTCAGGGTACACCACAGAGCCACCTCAGACATTTCTAAGGGCAGCCACAAAGCCAACACAGAAGCCAAACTCCAGGTGCCCTTTCCTTTTCCCAAACCACCCGACCCCTCTGCCCACCTTTACCCCACAGTGTACTCCTAAGAGAATACCCACTCGAAGGGGAAAGGAGCTGCCCTTCACGAAGGCTGGTACACCCTAAATAGTAGTCGTACTTTCTCAACACTCAGCATTTCCACCTGAACATTTCTGCACAACCAAATTCACATTGGAGCCCAACCTCTGACCCACCTTTTGAGTCTGTTAATCTGTCACCAAAGCTCTTTCAAGACCTGGCTAGAGTCACCACTTCCCCTGGTCACAGACTGGTCCCCAAACCTTCTTCAAACCCCCCATTAAATACCCTCACCAACAACTGGCAGCTTGATTTTACACAAGTGCCTCTGGTCAGGTGGCAAGAATACCTCCTTGTATTTGTAGACAGTTTACAGGATGTGTAGAGGCCTTCCCTTCCTCCCGTGAGAGGCCAGAGACTACCATCCAAGCCCTTTTCAATTAAATGATCCCTTGATTTGGCCTCCTCACCACTCTGCAGTCATAATATGGTTTGTGTTCATTTCCCAAATAACATGAGAGTCTCTCCAGGGCCTTGGCATGCAATGGAAATTATATTCGTCCTACCTACCCCAATCCTCCCTGAAGGTGGAAAAAGGGAACAAACTCATTAAAACATATCTCACCTGCCTCAGGATGGAAACACAGCAACCTGGATAGGACTCCTCCCCATTGCCTTAATGCAGCTATGTATTAGTCCAAGAAAACCCTACCTCTCAGCCCTTTTGAGCTGATGTGCGGCAGGCCATCCACTCTGGGATAGTTTCCTCCATGCCTACCCCTTGGGGGACAACCTCCCTATTTTGCTCTGTTAAGAGTCTCCTTAAGGCAGGTAGCCGATAGATATCATACCTAAACTAGATCCCCATTTAAAAGGGTCCTCTTCCCACTGGGCAACTGGGTGTGTCTCAGAACCTTCCAACCTAAACTCCTGTCCCCAAAATGGGATGGCTTCTTCCTAGTCCTCCTCACCACTCCTCAGCAACCTGCTTTCAGGGCATCAACCCAGGGATACAATTTTCCAGACTTAAAAAGTCACCAGAAGAGGTGACCAATCAAGAGTGGAAGTACACCCTTCTCTCCCCAACTCACAATGGCTTATTGGGACCTTAGAAGAGGAAGTTATCCCCTATGAGCCCCCAAGCCGTGAATCATAACCCAAACTTGAAGACCTCTCATGATCACTCCAGGATACCTTTATGTTTAATTTTAGCTGTAATTATCTCTAACCCTCCACTGATGGTCTAGGACCTTCTCACATTTCTTTGAGACCTTTACCTCCAGGAGACTTCATTGATTTCTCATGGCAGGACTTAACTCTCTGGCCAGAACCGCCATCTTCCTCATCCCAATATCCCTTTAATCCCTTTAAACCTCCTTGATCTTATATCTCAGTACCTGCTCAACACAATCAATTTTACACAAAACCTACTAAACCAGTGGTTCTCAACCTTCCTAATGCCTCCTAATGCTGTGACCCCTTTAATACAGTTCCTCATGTTGTTGTGAATCCCAACCATAAAATTATTTTCGTTGCTACTTCATAACTGTAATTTTGCTACTGTTATGAATTGTAATGTAAATATCTGATATGCAGGATATATTTTCATTGTTACAAAGGGGTCTCGACCCACAGGTTGAGAACTGCTGTTGAACTAAACCCATCCTCATCCTTGTCTCCCTGATGCTGGATCTGCTTGTCCCTCTGCCGGAACGTGGGTGCTGCCTTTGAAACCCCAGATGTCCAGAAGACATTCACTGCATACCTAACCTATGGCCACGAGAAGGGAGCCTCCTCCTCTGACCCAGCAGACACCCTGCTTGGGAACTCCCCCACCACGGAAGCCCTCAGAGCAATTACACTGTTCTAGACCTTTTCAGAATATACTGGCTCAGTCCTTTGCACACCAACTCCCATTTCAGGGATGGTAACATCCACTGTGAACCTTCTTACCCCAGCCCTGTCTCATGTGGCCTGCACTAACCCAAAGCCCTTCCTGGGCATCTTTACCTCAAACCTTTAACTATTATCACCAGAACTCTCCCTCCCAACACTATTCAGTCCCAGCAGTAGATTATACTCAGTCACCTCGCGCCAAAGGATTATTTTTACAACTCATTTTCTTCTCAGGACCCCTCCCCCAACTTCACAATGTTTCCCCCTCTTTCTTGTCCTAGACTTGACTGTCAAAAATCCTTCCTCTGGATCCACATTTTGGCTGTCTCCCACAAACTCATAGGCTGATCCCCCCTCTCCTCAGGGGAGCACTTGCTGGTTCCTTTTCAGTCTGGAGTAATGAACTGGGACAAAATTGGAGAATTTAAAGTTTCCTCTACTTTTTAAAATTTCACCTTAGCTCGTATCTGATGCAAGGATGCCTATGTGTTTTTTTGTGGAGACAAAACATATTCCTCTCTACCCACCTGCTGGGCAGGTACCAGTGCCTTCATATCTCCTGGTGTGAACACTGCCCCTCCTTCTCAGTCTCCTCATATCTCCCGTGTGAACATCTGCCCCTCCTCCTCAGTCTTATCATATCTCCTGGTGTGAACACTGCCCCTCCTTCTCAGTTTCATCATGTTTCCCGGTGTGAACACCACCCCTCCTTCTCAGTCTCTTCATATCTCCCAGTGTGAACCCTGCCCCTCCTTCTCAGTCTCTTCATATCTCCTGGTGTGAACACTGCCCCTTCTCAGTATCATCATATCTCTTGGTTTGAACACTGCCCCTCCTTCTCAGTCTCTTCATATCTCCCAGTGTGAACACTTCCACTCCTTCTCAGTCTCATCATATTTCCCAGTGTGATCAACACCATATCTCCCAGTGTGAACCCTGCCCCTCCTTCTCAGTCTCTTCATATCTCCCGGTGTGAACACTGCCCCTCCTTCTCAGTCTCTTCATATCTCCCAGTGTGAACACTTCCCCTCCTTCTCAGTCTCTTCATATCTCCCAGTGTGAACACTGCCCCTCCTTCTCAGTCTCTTCATATCTCCTGGTGTGAACACTGCCCCTCCTTCTCAGTCTCTTCATATCTCCCAGTGTGAACACCGCCCCTCCGTCTTAGTCTCATCATATCTCCCAGTGTAAACACAGTCCCTCCTTCTTAGTCTCTGCCTATCCCAGTGAATACACATGTCAGGCACAAAAGGACTCCCATCCTAACCCACCCCTCAGTACCCTGGGACAGCCACAGGAAACAGAACAGGACACGGGACATGGGGTCTTCCCTACACTTTTCCACATATTATCCCAAGGCCTTCTAAAGGTACAAGATCAAATAAATTCCTTAACAGCCATAACACTCCCAAACAGGTACGGCTTAGATCTTCTCACTGAGGAAAAGGGAGGCTTATGCTTATGTCTAGAGGAAGAATGCTGCTTCTATGTTAAGCAGTCTGGACACCTCGGATATGCTACCAAGAAATTAGCTGAACAAGCTACTGACCTCCAAAGACAAAAAGGAAAACGGTTGGCATTTCTTGTTTGACTCACCAACCTGGCTTCCCTGGGTTTTACCTCTACGTTCTCCTTTAATCCTTCTAGTACTTTGAGTCTCCCTAGGTCGACTCCTTACACGAACTTCAATCCAGTTCATTCAAAATACCATTCATAGCTTAACCCAACAACATGTCACCCGAGTCCATCTTCTCAAAGGGGCTCACTGAACATCAACATCTTCCTACTCCCAGTGATTCCCCCCTAAACCCCTAAAAGAGCCTTCACTCATGTCCATCAGGAAGCAGTTCTAGATCTCTGTACCCCTGTTCCTTAAATTAAAAAGTGGAGCATTGTGGGAAAGAAACCCCCCTGGCTCTGACAGAAGTACAGTCATTCTGGGCGGCAGCTGGTGAAAAAGCCGGCCGGATGATGACAGCACCCCCCTCTCCACCCCCTGGAATATGTCAAGGCCAGTGTTCTTAGGAAATAACAGAACAGTAACTTTTACTCTGGCGGGACCTGGCAGCCAGTTAAGGGAGTAACTCGTAGATTTGTCCTGAGTGCAAAACTCAGTCCCTCTCCAGAAGCGAAGACTCTCCCTGGAAACTCCTCCCACAGGCCAGCCCTACTGATAAAGGATAATGAAAGCCTCCCAAACTGTGTGAAGATGAGTCGGCTTCTGGTCAAATTCCGCTCTGCTCTTTTTCTCTCCGTTTTCTGTTAGTAAAGCCTTTTCAATCCCTGGACTGGCCTTTCTTTCTTCCTATAGACCTTTCTCCCACTGACTCCACCCCTGATCTTCTGCCTGATTTGGTTTAGAAATTATACTTTTAAAAAGTACAGGCTCGGCGCCTGTGGCTCAATTGGGCTAAGGCGCCAGCCACGTACACCTGAGCTGCCGGGTTCGAATCCTGCCAAACAACAATGACGGCTGCAACCAAAAAATAGCCAGGCGTTGTGGCAGGCGCCTGTAGTCCCAGCTACTTGGGAGGCAGAGGCAGGAGACTCGCTTGAGCCCAGGAATTGGAGGTTGCTGTGAGCTGTGATGCCACAGCACTCTATCCAGGGCAATAGCTTGAGGCTCTGTCTCAAAAAAAAAAAAAAAAAAAAAAGCTTTTCTGAGGGGGAAAAAAAAACTTCACTGAAGAAGAGGGAGGCCTAATGAACACATCTGACAAGAATATTGCAAAAATTTATTGAATTGTGTGTCAAAATTGTCAGCTGACTATAAGAAACACAGCAGGCCAACTAAACATTGGTAAACAAACAGGAAAATCTTAACTGAAAATCTTGGCATAAGAAAGATGTGGGGGCAGTGCCTCTGGCACAGTGAGTAGGGCCGCCAGCCCCATATACCAAACGTGGCTGGTTCAAACCCGACCCTGGCCAAACTACAACAAAAAATAGCTGGGTGTTGTGACAGGTGCCTGTCGTCCCAGCTACTCGGGAGGCTGAGGCAAGAGAATCGCCTAAGCCCAAGAGCTGTGAGGCCACAGCACTCTACTGGGAGAGACAAAGTAAGACTCTGTCTCTTTAAAAAAAAAAAAAAAAAGAAAGAAAGAAAGATGTGTACAAAAATAGTCCTGAAGGAACTCACTGATGAACAAAAGCAAAGGCGAGTCAAAGTTTGCCAACACCTCTTGAAGAGTCAAGATGATGTTTTGGGCCGTATTATCAGTGGTGATGAAACGTGGGTATACAAATATGACTCTGAAATAAAGCATCAAATTGCACAATAGAAGCCAGCCAATTCTCCTGACCAAAAAAGTTCTATCACTCAAAATCAAGAATCAAGATGCTGCTGCAAATCTTGGGAATATTCATTATGAATTTGTACCAACTAGACAGTTAACCAAATCTACTATTTGGAAGTTCTGAAAAGATTATGTGAAAAAGTTAGATAAAAATGAACTGAACTTTTTGCAAACAACTCAGGGCTCTTGCATCACAATAATGCACCAGTTCACATGGTACTATGAGGAAGTTGTTTTTTTTTTTTTGTAGAGACAGAGTCTCACTTTATCGCCCTCGGTAGAGTGCTGTGGCATCACAGCTCACAGCAACCTCCAACTCCTGGGCTTGGGCGATTCTCTTGCCTCAGCCTCCCGAGTAGCTGGGACTACAGGCGCCCACCACGATGCCCGGCTATTTTTCTGTTTTACAGTTCAGCTGAGGCTGGGTTTGAACCTGCCACGTTCGGTATATGGGGCCAACGCCCTACTCGATGAGCCACAGGCGCCACCCTATGAGGAAGTTTTTAGCCAGTAAACAAATAACTGTATTGGAACACTCTCCTTACTCAATTGATCTGGCCCTCAATGACTTTTTTCTTTACCCCCAAATAAAGAAAATATTGAAAAGAAGACATTTTTGATGGCATTCAGGACATCAAGGGTAATAAGACCAGAACTCTTATGGCCATTCAAGGAAACAGAGTTCCAAAATTGCTTTGAAAGGTGGACTAGGTGCTGGAGTCTGTACATAGCTTCCTGAGGGGAGTACTCCAAAGGTGACCATAGTGATATTCAGAAAAGAGTTAGGTAGTACTTCTAGGATGAGTTCATGAACTTAATCATCAGACATCATATCCCTGACCTTCCTTCCCTTCCAATCCTTTTCACACTTTCTTCAAATAATGCTTTCAGCTCTCACAAATATTATACAAAATGGTGACTGATCCAAAAATCAAACACACTTGGCCTTGGAAGACACCTACACAACATTCTGGAAAAATCCTATGAAAGCCGAAAGAATTTCTCCAGAGTTAAGCATGGCTCTCAGCTTAACTCTTATTTCCAAGGTAGTCTAAAAATACAGTTAATGCCGGATGCGGTGGCTCACACTTGTTAATCCTGGCTCTCTGGAAGGGTGGACTACCTGAGCTCAGGAGTTCCAGACCAGTCTGAACAAAAAGCCATCTCTAAAATAGCCGGGTGTTGTGGGGGCTGCTTATAGTCCCAGTTACTTGGGAGCTGAGGCAAGAAGATCAATTGAACCCAAGGGTTTGAGGTTGCTGTGAGTATGATGCCACAGCACTTAGTGTTGTGCGTCATAGAGTGAGACTCTGTCTCCAAAAAATAAATAAATAAAAATAGAAAAATAAAATAAAATAGAAATATGGTTTATTTGACTAGTACAAAGTAGAATTATATTAAATCCCCTTGGAGCAGTGAGGGTGGGTAAGTGTTTAGCTTTCAAAGGAAAGCAGCCTGTAAGCAAAATTAACAACAAAAAAGGAAGCCAGGGCTCGGTGCCTATAGCTCAGTGGCTAGGGCACCAGTCATATACACCAGGGCTGGCGGGTTCAAGTTCAAACCCAGCCCGGGCCTGTTAAACAACAACTACAGCAAAACAATAGCCAGGCGTTGTGGTGGGCACCTGTAGTCCCAGCTACTTGGGAGGCTGAGGCGAGAGAATCACTTAAGCCCAAGAGTTTGAGGTTGCAGTGAGCTGTGATGCCACTGCACTCGAGGGCAACAAAGTGAGACTGTCCCCCCACCCAAAAAAGGAAGCCAGTCTGAGCCTTGCTCTAATATTAAAAAAAGGAAAAGAAAGCAAGCCAAATGTACTAAGTAAAATCATGCTGTCAATAATGCAAAGAGCCCTGCAACATGGAGAATCTCTATGACAATAACCTCAAGGCAAATTTCAATATACGACATATATGTTTCAGATACAAACATTCACCCTTTATCCATGACCTATATTTTTTTTCTTCCATCCACTACATCTTCTTTTATTAAAAGTACACAAAGGGAAAACAATTTTGAAATCAAAGTAAGACTTATACACTCCAACTGCAACTTCAACAAGACACCATCATGACTAAACTCCTGACTCATAACTTTCCAGAATTATGCAATTCATAACAGTTCGAATGAAATCATTTTTGGTGACCCATAGAGTACACCAAAAGCTAGGCTTCCATTTATATATGTATTTTCTGCCCTTCAGAAAAATGTTGTCATATGCCTAATTAATATTAACTACTGTCATTACAGTAACGTTTATAGGACAATATATATAAACAATAAATATTAATAATACACCATGCTCTTTATGAAACTATCTGTTGGGTCCTGACAAACTCAATCTAAGTAATGGTAGGGTTAAGCTAAGCAATAAATTGCGTCCTGAGCTGTCAAACAAACATAATTCATTCTTCAAAAGAAAAAAATACCCACAAGGTATATGTTCATCACCAACTGTGTGAACCTGACAAATAATTGCATCTTTCTGAGACTCATTTTTCCTGTCTCTTCATGTCAGTCTCTAACTCCTACCAGTCTCTAAGTTCCACCATTTGGAATGCCCTTATTTTCCCTCTCCCCCCCCAACCTTAAAGTCTGGGATCAGGTATCATCTCCTCCAGGAAGCATTCATTAACCTTCCCAGGCTGGGTCCAGTGCCCCTGCCATAATATGCTCTAGCACTCTCCTCCATGTTGCTTTAGAAGTGTCTGTTTAGATGTCTGTATGTCTATACCAATATACCATAAGCCTTTAAGGATGGATATTGTCTGAACTTTATATTTCCAATGCCATGCATACATGTAATATGTACTTGGCAGACAGTATGTGTTCTCCAAATACATGATGAATAAATAGGTAAGTCTACCCATTTTTCTGACAAAGATGGTCTGCACTTCATAAATTTAAAAAAAAAAGGTCAAAAAAACCCTTATCTGTAAATGCTGGTATGAATCAATCTAGAAAGTAATGTTCTTCTCTATACTCTGATTCCTTAAGATTCATGTTTATTTTTCCACCTGTGAACAAAAAAGTGATAATAACTTAAGTCAAACAAATGTGTGAGGGTGGTATAAATATTATTATAGTATCCCAAAACACATTTTATTCTTTTTATTAACATTTATCCTTAAAATGAAGAATCTCACCTTATTGCTCTATGCTAAGCACATCCATACTTCAAAATTTTCCTTCAATTTGTATTGACATCACTTCTAAGTCCTTCCTAACTGGCACCCTTGTTACTTGTTTTTAGTCACTTGTTTTTGTTTGTTTTTGAGACAGAGTCTCAAGCTGTCACCCTGGGTAAAGTGCTGAAGCAATCCTCTTGCTTCGGTTTTACTATTTTAAGTAGAGACAGGGGTCTTGCTTTTGCTCAAGCTGGTCTTGAACTTGTGAGCTCATGCTATCCACCACCTCGGCCTCCCAGAGTGCTCTAGGATTACAGGCCTGAGCCACCCTGCTGGGCCAAAATAGTCACTTGTAATCCATTTCAGTTCAGCCAACTATAAGGCAGTTGTTCAGGTAAGAACATTCAACAATTGGCTCAGCGCCTGTGGCTCAATGGGCTAAGGCGCCAGCCACGTACACCTGAGCTGGTGGGTTCGAATCCAGCCCGGGCCCGCCAAACAACAATGACGGCTGCAACCAAAAAATGGCTGGACGTTGTGGTGGGCGCCTGTAGTCCCAACTACTTGGGAGGTGGAAGCAGGAGAATCGCTTGAACCTGGGAATTGGAGGTTGCTGTGAGCTGTGATGCCACAGCACTCTATCCATAGGGTGACAGCTTGAGGCTCTGTCTCAAAAAAAAGAACATTCAACAATTTTAAGATCCCTATCAGTCAATTACAATTTCTGTTCATTAAATACGAAAAAAATGCCAGGTAACAAACTAATGTAAAAATTTTGATTAGCCATAAAGAAAACCCAGATAGTCTCTCAATCTGCACAATACTCTACTTGGTGTCACAGTGGAATTTTGGGACCAATACAATCATAAAAAATGACAAAGTTACAACTTCACTGGGAAAACAGACTGCTTCACACTTTATTACTAATTAATCAAACAGTCTGACACGTCAACTTTTGAAAGATAAAGGACCCTGAGATACACTAAAAGTTCGTAGTAATGACTTCATCAAACTACACATCTCAATGCATGTTCATCCTTAAAATGCAGTCTGTCTGGAAAGTCTAATTAAACAGACTCCACTTCCTAGCTCAAAAGTGATCAAACTGGTCATCCCTGCTAATTTCTTTGTTTGAAAAAAGAAAGTATCACGAGTTGGCTCGGCAGGTTTTAGCCTTCCCCTAACCCCCAAGCACCTCCAATAGGCTACAACTTAAATAACCGAGAACGTGCTTATGATGTTCGCAAAACACAACTCCAAGACTCTAACTCCAGTGAACCCTGCATATGAAACAACTCTAGATGCCACCTTCCAATCAGATTATTGCATAAGTACGTCCTACAGTTGATATTCTAGTTCCCTCCTTAGAGGGCTAGGAAGAACTCTGGAACTTTGGGTCCTTCCCTTCCTCCTCGCCCAGCCCTACCTTTGGTAGGAACACAAAACATACTAGACTTGTTCCTCTGCAAGGCAAGGCCCTTGGCCACATCTCCCTCTTCAAAGAGCCAACGCCCCCAACCCCCTTATCTCTTTCCCCAACACCATCCACAAATGCAAATCCAGGGAGTGGACCCCCCCACTCAGTCTGCCCAGGAAGCCCTGCCAGCACCCTCTCCCCACCCAGACAGACAAGTCCGTACCCTTTACCTTTCCCTAAAGTCGGAGAGCCACACCCCCTTTCTACAAGGAAAACTTAGGGACGAGCCACCGTCGCCCAGTACCCCGCCCCAAACACCTGATGGAGCCAGCTCCCCAGCTGTCCCTCAAAGCAGCGCACTGCAGACACCCGCCCACACCAGCTCCCCCAGGGTCTTTACCGAGTCGCTGGTGGGAGCCAAAGCCCGGGTCGCCCGGAGGTCGCGGTGCCAGCACGAAAGGAACCAAGCTGGTGAGGAAGAGGAGACACTGCCTCATGTTCCCGGCCTGTCCACCGGCTCCACCTCTCTGGGCAGCCGTCGCCGGACGGGGTTCAGAAACTGCTCACATTTGGAGAGGAGGGGATCCGCCCGGTCCGGCCCCTCAAACTTCTCTCTCCTCCCGCGCCGCCTACAGGGAAGAGGTTAGAGCCACTCGCTAGGTCCCCGGAAGCGCAGGTGGCGCTCGCAGACGCCGGCCCAGCCCGCTTCCGGCAGTCCCGGCCTTCACCGCCCACAGCCGGAAGCAGGTGCCGCGCGGCCTGTCGGGAGGCTTTCCTCGCCCCGCCCCGCGCAGGCGCGCCGCGGGCCCCAGGTCCGAAGCCATCTGGCGGGTTTTCTGCGAGCCCCGCCTGTGTGGTTCCCGCGGGGTTCGGTCGGCGTCTTCAAGGAGGCGGGCGGTGACGTCCTAACTCGACCCACCCGGCCTTGCGTCTGTCCCCGATTGACCGCGGAGAGGGTAGGCGGGGTCTCGCCAGCAGGTCCTCAGGCACATCTGGCGGCCTCCTTTGCTGGGTCTTAGGTTAGGATCCCTGCTGTCTTTTTCACTAAAGGAGCTGTGAAAACCTGCCTGGGGCCTGGCGACAGGCGTGACGAGGCCTCGTGCCCGGCCCCATGCCGCCAGCTCTGCTGGGTGGAGAGGGCGAGGGCGTGAATCTGGCCGCAGAGCGCCCCAGGACAAAGGCTGGGCCCCGGGAGCAGACCCGACCTCCGAAGCCCGCGCCCCAGAGATGTCAGAGGCCGCTGTCCATTGCACGAAAGGTTTTGGGGAAAAATAAATTTGTTTTCCGGAATGCACATTTACTCCTTGCCCCCGCTGTAGAGAGAGGGTCTATCCTGGGGCCTTATCTGTGAGTACGGGACCTGGAATCTCCCCACTAACTTCTTAACAATTCAGTCTTATCCTTTGTCCGCGTGGCGTAGATTGGAAATTTCCCAAGGCAGTTTGTGTTTTGCAGACCTTTGCATAATGGTAGTTCTTTGTAGTTTAGTGAGCATTTAAGGTACTGTATAAAACATTCCAGCCATGTTGGATGCCTGTGTGGTTCACCTAAACCCCATACGAGTTGGACATAACACATTTTGCATTGAAGTGGGAGTGGGACAGCTCTATTATGAGTTGGTAAATTGTAGGGAACAAAACACGAGCCCTGGTTAAGTTTCAAGGCATGCTCCTGATAAAATACTTAAATTATGTTCACTGTGGTATGCTCCAGTGACACATCACCATCTTTTTGGTAGTTATATCCATAGTTATTGGTTTTAACTTCATCTGTTAAAACAGAAGTCAACTGAACTTCATCTGTACGCCTGAGGAAGAAAATACCTTTGCACCAATCAAAAAGTACATAGAATTTCACTCTACAAATTGTATACAAGTATTTCAAAAATTATCCCATAATAATACGACAATTGCATATAGATTTTTTTGTAGCTAAAAAAGAAAAAGTCATGCCCAGGCCCCGTGGCTCACACCTGTAATCCCAGCACTCTGGGAAGCCAAGGCAAAAGGATTGCTTGAGATCAAGACTTGGAAACCAGACCCCACCTCTAAAAGTAGGCCGGCATTGTGGCTGGCACCTGTAGTCCCAGCTACTCAGGAGCCTGAGGCAATACAATCCCTTCAGTCCAAGAGTTTGAGGTTGCTGTGAACTATGATACCACTGCACTCTAAGGAGGGTGACAAAGTGAGTCTCAAAAAAAGTCATTCTCTGAGCATCCAGGGACCCTACTCTACAGCTTATAACTCTAGTAGATCATGTATTCTTTCGGTGTCTCCCATACTCTTGTACAGTGCCTTGTTCATGGAAGGCACTTACCTGTTTAGTAAATGCCACTTAAAAAAAAAAAGGCTTGGCACCTGTGGCTCAAGCGGCTAAGGCGCCAGCCACGTACACCTGAGCTGACGGGTTTGAATCCAGCCTGGGCCCACCAAACAACAATGATGGCTGCAACCAAAAAATGGCCAGGGATTGTGGCGGGCACCTGTAGTCCCAGCTACTTGGGAGGAAGACGCAGGAGACTCGCTTGAGCCCAGGAATTGGAATTGCTGTGAGCTGTGATGCCACAGCACTCTATCCAGGGTGCAGAGCTTGAGGCTCTGTCTCAAAAAAAAAAAAAAAAAAAACCCTGATCCATTTTATTGTAACCGTAAGTCCTAGATTTTCAGGGACAGTCTGGATTGCAAGTAATATTTTCAATTCACAAACTAGGACCCAAATTATGATTCTAACTTGAAGTTCCTCTTTCATTTCTCAGTTGTCCATACCTGTAAGATGAAAGAGCACCATGTGGAGAAGATGAAGAGCCAAAGGAACATGATTAAGAGCCACTCACTGGGTTAAAAGACAGAATGTTAGTAGAGGTCAGTGGTCTCTAAACTTATTCTTACCTCCAAAGCATTTTTTAAAATATGCATCCCCTAGGCACATTTTTAAAAATTTCAGGCTGGATGGGATGGTTTCCTTTTGTAATCCTAGCACTTTGGGAGGCCAAGGCAGGTGGATCGCCTGAGCTCAGGAGCGAGACCAGACTGAGCAAGAGCAAGATCCTGTCTCTACTAAAATTAGGAAGAAAAAAAAAAGCCTAGGTTGAATCCAAGAGTTTGAGGTTGCTGTGAGCTATGACACCACAGCATCTACCCAGAGTGAGACTCTGTCTATACAAAAAGAAGCAAAATTGCAAAGTTTGAAGCTTCTAGCACACTGTTAACTTCTGACATATAAATTAAAACTGTCAGGTCATTCTTTTATTATTTTTATTTTTTAAGACAAGTCACGTGCAGGAGTGAGAAGTGGGAAAAGAGTAGAACAAGGAGTTCAATCTGTGTGAACAATCAAGATAACTGGCTACCTTTGGCCAGGCCATTCTTTCAAGTTTTTCCAATGGAATGCTAATAACTCAGAGATATGATAGATACTGTGGTAGCCAACCTCGAGTGATCCCTGCATCCTGACATTAACATGTATAGTCAGTCCTCTTCCACGCTGGTCCAGGATTGCATACAGCATGAGTGATGCTATGTCACTTGTGAGATTAGGTCGTGAGAGACTGTGTCCTCAGTGTCAGGTGCTCTCTCTGTTGCCTATACTCTTGTATCACACAATATGGGGGAAGCCAGCTGTCATAAGAACACTCAGGAAAGTCTAGACAGCCCATCAACCAACAGCCAGCAAGAAGCTGCCAAGACTATCTGAGTGAGTTTGGAAGGAATTCTGTAACCCCAGGCAAGCTTTGAGATCACTAAATCTCCTTGTAGCCTAACTACAACTAAGCCACTCCCAGATTCCTGACCCTGAGAAACTAGACAGATGTTTGTTGTTTTAAGCTCCTAAATTAGGGGTAATTTGTTACATAGCTAGTATTATCTGTTCAAAAAAATATATTAAAACAAAAACAAGAAAATATATAAAATTGACTGGGTTCTTAAAACCTGAAGTGATTCTTTTAATTTAATAAAGTAAAGGATGACTTAAGATTCCCTAATCACATGCAATGGAATGAATTGTTCACAATTCAGATACTGTAAACGAATGTAAGGGAAAAATAAATATTTGCAATTTTTTTAATTTTTTTTTTTTTAGTAGAGTGTCATGGCATTGATACCAGAATTTAGTTTTCAGTAGGTTCTTGGTCTAGGTGATTCAAAAAATGAGTCCACGGACCACAGATCAGTGGTAAGACAGGATTTATTTACAGAAAAGAATATAAAACACCAAAGCACTCTCTCTCTGTCTCTGTCTGTCTGTCTGTCTCACTGACTCAGTGAGGCCCTCTGTAGTTACATTTAGCCTGATTTGGTAGTTACATTTAGTGTCTGGGACTCTGGGTAGAGTGTCTGGGACAGCATGTCTTGGAAGTGAATGAATGGCTACAATGCCTTTCATTCCCAGACCTCAGAAACTTACATGAAATCGACCAAGCCTAGAAAATGGGGATTCCCTGTTCAGCCATAAATGCAAGGGGAGGGAAACCTAAGGTGCTGGTGTCTCCCCAGCAGTTGTCTCCAGCCCACTGGTTCCTCTGCTCACTGCCACCGTACCAACACCACCAAGGCAGAGGCAGCCAGTCCACTGTCCCCCTACCCCCCAAGATCCACCAAACTGGCTGGGTGCCCTATACTGTATCAACTCTCCATCTCCGAGTAGAAACTCTAACTCAACCTTCCTAATGCCATAGCCCTTTAATACTGTTCCTGTGGGTCGAGACCCATAGGTTGAGAACCACTGCTCTAACTGCTGTTGGGGGAAAAGGATGAAGACTTGATCCAACTGCTTCCTGCTGAATCCAGCGTTGATAGAAGGGGGCAGTTAGGGTTCCTCTGGAGGGACAGTAATTCAGGGGTCCATGATAGACTCAGGTCTTTGACTGGAACCATCTTTACTGTGTGTGGCTTGATGACATTTCTGGAAGACACAGATCTGATTAGCTCATTAAAGGCAAGGGTAGAACAGTGAGAGGAGGGAGTTAATTACAGTGTCAGGTCAGAAGAACAAAGTCAGTAATGTTAAAAAGAAAACAATATTATTAACACTTTTCTTACGTCTCCTAAACAATAAGTTTAAATTTTCTTTAGCTTTACAAATGTGGGTGGACTGTGGTTGATTCTCTTCATGGTCTGCTTCTGTAGAAGGTGGTGGGTTCCAGAATTTTACTCGTGAATGATGTATCCCGGAATCTATTCCCATAACTTTAACAGTAAAAGAAGACAAGATAACAGAAAAGAGACCTTCCCAAGTTGGGGTTAGGGAAAGTGAATTGGAGGGAAGAGTTTTGATCACAACTAGATCTCCAGGATAGAAAGATCCTTTAGTGTTGCATGTGAACATGTAGTTGGAAGGTTTTTAAGGATTTGTTCAAATTTAGCTAAAGAAGTAATATGTTTTATGAATTCTGTAGTTTCTAGATCTAATAATAAATCGTTAGTTAAAAAGGTCTTCCATATAATAATTCAAATGGGCTACAATCACATTTCTGAGGTGAATATCTTATTGTAAGGAGAACAATGGAAAGCAGTTTAGTCCAAGGGAGATGAGTCTCTAGAGTTAGCTTTTGTAACTGTCCTTTGATTTAATCATTCATTTTTTTCTACCTTCCCAGAGGACTGGGGCCTCCAAGAGCAATGTAGATGATATTTTATGCCTAGAGCTTTAGATATTCCCTGTGTCACAGCTTCCTTGAAGGCTGGCCCACTCTCATTTTGCAAACTTCCAGAGAGTCCAAACCTGGATCTAATCTCATGTACAACTTCCTGAGCCTTTTCTGTCCTACAAGGGAATGCTTCAACCCAATTAGTAAACGTATCCACAAATACCAGCACAAATAGTATACCTTGTACCATAGGTAGGTGAGTGAAATCCTTTTGCCAATCTTCACCTGGATATTTACCTTGTTTCGGTATACCTGGGACAGCTAGATGGTGATTTGAAGGTTGTTTCTCTGGCATACCTCACAAGTCCGTGTTATCTGTTTTATGGTTTTATTTTATTTATTTATTATTATTTTTTTTTTTTTGCAGTTTTTGGCCGGGGCTGGGTTTGAGCCTGTCATCTCTGGCATATGGGGCCAGCGCCCTAGTCCTTTGAGCCACAGGCACTGCCCTGTTTTATGGTTTTAAATAAGTTTTTTTCCAGGCTTGGCGCTTGTGGCTCAAGCGGCTAAGGCGTCAGCCACGTACACCTGAGCTGGCGGGTTCAAGTCCAGTCTGGGCCCACCAAACAACAATGATGGCTGCAACCAAAAAATGGCCGGGCGTTGTGGTGGGCGCCTATAGTCCCAGCTACTTGGGAGGCAGAGGCAGGAGACTCACTTGAGCCCAGGAATTTGAGGTTGCTGTGCCACAGCACTCTATCCAGGGTGACAGCTTGAGGCTCTGTCTCAAAAAAAAAGATTTTTCCATTGAAGAGAGCTTTAGGGCTCAGCACCTGTAGCTCAAGCAGCTAAAGTGCCAGCCACATGTACCTGAGCTGGTGGGTTTGAATCCAGCCCAGGACTGCCAAACAACAATGACTGGGTATTGTGGCAGGCACCTGTAATCCTAGCTACTTGGGAGGCTGAGGCAAGAGAATCACTTAAGAATCAGGAGTTGGAGGTTGCTATGAGCTGTGATGCCACAGCACTCTACCAAGAGTGACAGCGTGAGGCTCTGTCTCAAATAAATAAATAGAGCTTTAGCCATTTGATAGGTACTTTCAGTGCCAAAATGAAAAGACTGATGTAAAGTTTTAAGTATTTTCCATTGGCTTGTGGCAGGTAATAGCAAAGTCCACTTCTATTTTGTAGCTGGCCTGATGGAAGAAGTGAATAATCTCTGGATAAAGCCCATTCCTTTACTTTTTGGGTATATTAAGGTGCATGATTCTCAAGTGATCCCTCCCAAATGAGGGGTGCCACAAGGGGGATTATTCCTTTATGTGCTGCTATTTTAGCCTCTATCTGCAAGTTGGTTACCTTCAGAAATCTCATCTAGGTTCTCTTGGTGTCCCTTACATTGAATAACTGCTACCTCTTGTGGAGCATGAATGGCTTGGAACAACCTGTCTATTTCATGATATTTTATGGGAGTGGGAGAGCCACTGGAAGTTAGATATTGTCTTTCCTTCCAAATAGCAGCATGGGCATGTAAAATGAGAAAGGCATATTTTGAGTCAGTATATATATTGACTTGTTTGTTTCTCCCAATTTCTAAAGCATGGCTTAAGGCTATTAGCTTAGCTAATTGTGCACTGGTTCCTGAAGGGAGAGACCAACACTCAATTACGGCATACTGAGTAACTACAGCATAGCCTGCCTTTCGAGTTCCATGTTCTATGGAAGAACTTCCATCTGTATATAAAACCATGCCAGGATTAGACTAGGGGGGGTTTGGTTTCTTGTTAAGTCTTCTCTAGCTGCATAGGTCTGTGTTATAATTTGTTGGCAATCATGCCCTATTTCCTCATTGGATTCAGGGACAAAAGGGGCAGGATTCAAAGCAGCACAGGTGTGTAATTGTAGTACTGGTCCTTCTAGTAATAAGCTTAATAGTTAAGAAGGTGGTTATCTGACAGCCAAAGATTGCTTTTTGAATTTAAAAGTCTAGTAAGGTCATGAGAAGTGTAAATAATTAGATCTCTGCCTAAAGTTAACTTGGTTGCTTCTGGAGTTAAGAGGGCTACAGCTGCTGCAACCCATAGACAGTGTGGCTATCCCTCGGTCATGTGGCAATTTCTTTACTAAGATACGCTACACGTTGTAAAACTAGACCCCAGTGTTGAGTCAAAACTCCCAGGGCAATTCCAGTTCGTTCTGTAATATACAGATTAAACTTTTGTCCAGTGGGAAGAAGCAGGGCCCCACAAAAGAGCAGTTTTCAACTGTTAGAATGCCTTATTTGCTTTCAGTTCCCTTTCTAGAGTGACTAGGTCAGTGGTTCTCAATCTTCCTAATGCCATAATGTATTTTCATTGTTAAAAAGGGGTCATGACCCATAGGTTGAGAACCGCTGGATTAGGCCCTCTTTTTGAGTATTTTTAATTAAAGAAGAGAGTGATCTAAGCTATTTCACTATATCCAGGAATCCAGAGTCTACAAAAGCCTATAATTCCTAAGAAGCCTTGAAGTTGTCTGAGAGTTCGAGGTTTAGGGTGAGCCAATATTGGTTCTATTCTTTCTTTGCCCAGGGCTCTCTTCCCCTGCTAAAACTAGAGACCCAAATAGTGAACTTTAGACACACATAATTGGGCTTTAGCCTTGGAAATTTTGTACCCTCAATCAGCTAGAAAGTTTAATAGAGTTTGTGTAGCTTTGTGGCATTCCTCTGCATCTGATGCTCCCAAAAGAATGTCATCTACATACTGAATAAGAGTCACTGTAGGATATGAAAAACGACTCAAGCCTTTGGCTAAGGCTTGTCCAAACAAGTGAGGGCTATGCCTAAAACCCTGGATTAACACAGTCAATGTGAGCTGGGTGTTGGAATCAGATGGGTCTTCAAAAGCAAAAAGGTATTGGGAATTTTCGTGAAGTGGAATGTAAAAGAAGACATCTTTTAAGTCTAAGACTGTGAAATAGGCAGCCTTTTTGGGGATATGAAATACAGGATGGAAAGGAATGACCACTTCATTTATAATACGAGGTCTTGGACTAGTCTCCAAGTTCCGTTTGGCTTTGGCACTCCTAGGATAGTAGTGTTACGTGGACTATTGCAAGGTATTAATAATTTCTGTCGTTCAGATTCTGTATTATGGGTGTTAGTCCATTCTTAGCGTCTGCTTTTAGAGGATATTGTTTTTGATTGGACTGGTTGAGCATATCTTGCTCTTCCCATCTGCCCCTCAGTAGCCCACACTTCTGGGTTAATTTCTGTCTCTAATAACAGAAGGCATAATTTAGGTTCCTGTCCTATATTCATATAAATGTTTGTTCCTGCTTTAGTTAGCATGACCCTCCCTAAAAGGGGAACAGGACTTTCAGGAATGATTAGGAAGGCATGAGAGAACAGCCAGTCACCCCAATTGCAGCTTAAAGGCTGAGAGAAAAATTTGGTAACTGGCTTTCCAGACACCCCCTGTATAGTTACAGATTTGGGGGATAAAAGACCATGATTAGAGAGAAGTACAGAAAACATATCCAGAAGAAATTCTATCTCCTAGCCCTCCACTAAAAGGCAGACCTGGGGCTCCTGAGGGGTGATGACACTAGCTGGAGCCGTGAGAATCTGCCCTGGGCACCCTCAGTCCAGTTTGGGTGCTGATGGGATCACTGTCCCTGGAGGCCTTCACCTCTGAGGACAGGCCACCCTCCTTGCATTCTGAACAGAGGCCAGGTGGCTTGCCCAGATGGTGGTGCTGCTGGGGGCAGTCCTTCCTGAAGTGGCAAGCCTGACCACATTGGAAGCACT
>CAUYON010029199.1:0-18561 GCA_963573935.1 Arctocebus calabarensis | reverse complement strand
GTGGTTCTGAACCTTCCTAATTCTGCGACCCTTTAATATAATTCCTCATGTTGTGGTGACCCCCAACCATAAAATTATTTTCATTGCTACTTCATAACTGTAATTTTGCTACTGTTATGAATCATAATGTAAATATCTGATATGCAGGATGTATTTTCATTGTTGCAAAGGGGTTGCAACCCACAGGTTGAGAACTGCTGGTTTAGAGCCAGTCCTGTAGTTTTCTGTTTACTCCCTGCCACCTGCCTTAAAAGCACCTTAAACATTCAGTCTAGCCAAGGTGGAAACTCTTTTGAGGGTGGAAAAGAAGAAGACAGAATAGGAAAAGCTAGACTATCTTTTATAGGGCAGACAAATAGAAAAGTACAGAGACCTTCAGAAAATCATCTTTGTTTTTAAAGTATATAGGTAAAGATATAGGAAAATTCTTTATCTGACTGCATGAAGGACATCTTATAAACATTAACAGTCTACATAGCAATCCTTTTAACAGTGATATGAGAGGGATGGACCCCCAAATTCCATTCTATATTGTGACTCTGATTCATGACTTTTTCTTAAGACCTTTCTGAATCTATTTATATTTTAAATTTGTGCCACTCATGGGTTCCACAATTGAAGAAAGTTCATGAATTCTCAGATTTGGTGGCTCCCGTAGCTCAGTGGGTAGGGTGCCAGCTATATATACTGAGGCAGGTGGGTTTGAACCCAGACTGCTAAACAACAATGACAAATGCAAGAAAAAAGTAGCCGGGCATTGTGGCAGGTGCCTGTAGTCCCAGCTACTTGGGAGGCTGAGGCAAGAGAATCACTTAAGCCCAGGAGTTGGAGATTGCTGTGGGCTGTGACGCCATGGCACTTTACCAAGGGTGACAAAGTGAGACTCTGTTTTTAAAAAAGAAAAAAGCTCAGATTTTATAAATAAAATTTACCTTTATAGTAACACTCTATTCTATCGATACCTTTTATAATTTGAGAGATTTTGCAATGGGCTGAATATTTGTGTCCCCCCAAATTAGAATTTCATACGTTGAGATTCTAAAATCTAATGTGATAGTTAGGAGGTGGGGACTGTGGGAGGTGATTAGGTAATGAGGGCAGAACGCTCATAAATGGCATTAGTGCCCTTATGAAAGGGACTCCCTAGGGCTCTGTAGAGCTTTTTCTGCCAAATGAGGAAATAGCAAGAAGACAGCAGTCTGCAAACCAGAAGAGAGGCCTCACGAGAACCAGACTGCTAGAAGCCCAACCTGTCTCACATTCCAGCCTCCAAAATTATAATAAATACATTTCTATTATTTATAAGCCACCCAGTCATTGCCAATGTCCATTAACTCTTGTAACCTTTTTTTCCTCGTTTTAATCTCCCAGTTTTGAGAAATGCCTCAATGCTTATGAGTACTTTAGTTAACCTTCTTGGGCATTGTCCAGTTTTGTGACACCTCCTCCCCCAATATACTGCAGTCAGAAATGCTCACAGTTTTTCAGGGGTATTGGGGAATGAAAGACTTATATGATTTACTTTTAGTATGCTTTTTGCTAATACCTAGCATTATTTTTGTCATTCTGGCATTCCAAAAGACAAATCTCTTTCAAACCATAGCATTATAATTTGTATACCATTTTCTTTGGTCATCACCATTGTTGGTAACTATTATAATTATCCTTCTGTTAACACTGTTTGAATTAATTGCTATACCTTCCTAACCTGGGCCTACATGAAATATTGTTGGACATTTTCTCCATACCCTAGGATTACAATCCCAGAACAACTTGATGGAAATTCTAAGGAAAATCTCAGTCATTGATTATATCGGCACAGTGATCCTGATTGGGGGAGGGGGGGCAGCAGGCAGTGCTCTTGAGTCAAGGCAAGAAAGGATTTGTAGTAGGAGAAACCAGTAAAAATAAAATTAGGCTTTCAAAATATCTTTAACAAGGCTCCACACACAAGTTTCATATGGTGAAATAATTTATGGAGAAGAGAGCCTTGACTAAATGCAGGAAGGGAACTTTATTTATAAGGGGGCAATTCTCTGGTGAGTTCAGCTGCCTTCTGTTAGGCCACACATTAAAGAGATTCAAAAACTTAAAACCGTGCAACTCTTCTAAGTTTTGTGATTTGAAAAATATAGTTTCTAATAAAGGTATTTATATTAACATTGAATGGGATTATGGTCATTTTAAAATGAATGAATAAATAAATGTTAAAACTTCTCAATTTAAGTTTCTAACATCAATAGTCCCAACCCACACAAGCTAAGATTCTTTGGGGTCCTCAGCAACTTTTGAGGGCATAAAGGGATTGGCTGAGGCCAAAACATTTGAGAACTGTTGGACTTCTGAGAATCCAAATGTCATATCTGTAATCTTTGTATACCCAAGAACTTACTTCCTGAAAGGGTCCCAATATAATTACGTTTCTTACACTCACCAGGGTATTTGTATTTACCTGAGAGTGTAGAGCAGTTTCCTACTGTTTTGACATTCTAAAGGTAGAACAGTATACTTACAAATAAGAAAATACAGTAGTAGAGAATATAGATACAGACAATAATGCTAATTTTACCTTTTTATGGTTCTGGGTAAGTCTTTGAAGTTCAGTATTTAGCTTTCAAATAATAATGTTATAAACTGGATTTACTTTATAATCTTGGCAACACAAGTCTTTCTCTGCAGGGAAAAAGAA
The DNA here is from genome assembly GCA_963573935.1 of Arctocebus calabarensis. Classification (NCBI taxonomy): domain Eukaryota; kingdom Metazoa; phylum Chordata; class Mammalia; order Primates; family Lorisidae; genus Arctocebus; species Arctocebus calabarensis. Next base: position 15,872 of record CAUYON010029199.1, on the reverse strand, counting down.
AGGGAAGGGAAAAGAAAAGGGTTAAGTCTAGGAAAGCCATCTAATTCTTATAAAGTTTAAGAAATTCTGTGCTTTCAATGATGGATTAAAGAGAAACCTCAACATTTCAGACAGAGAAAACTGATGAAGGTAAGAAAGGAGGTTGTGAAATTAGCTAAGTCTTCCCATTTCCGGGATAATTAAAGACACCAGTGCAGTTGTCTCATGGTGGTATTTTACGTGCACTTCTCTTCTTTTTATACATTTATTCATATGTATTTTTATTTTAATTGTTTTGGGTACACAATACATGTAGTTGCATGTCTTTATAGCATACATGTGATATTCAATACAGGTATACAACGTGCATTAATCAAGTCTGGGTAATCAGGGCCTCCATCATGTCAGGCATTTATCATTTCTTTGTGTTAGAAACATTCCAGTTTCACTTTTTCAGTTATTTTAAAACACATCCTAATTTATCCTTAAGGATAATCACTTTGTTGTGCTTTCAAATATTGTTTTTTTCTAACTATATTTTTGTACCCATTAGCCATCCCCACTTTAATCCTCCGTCTTCCTGCTTCTCTTTCCAACCTCTGGTTATATTCTATGCTCTCCATGAGATCAATCGTTTTTAATATTTAGCTCTTGCATATGAATGAAAAACATGTGAGATTGGTTTTTTTGTGCTTTGCTTATTTCACTTAACATGATATTCTCCATTTCCATCTAAATTGTTGCAAATGGCAGGGTTTCATTATGGCTTTGTACTATTTCAGTGTGCACATGTACCACAATCTCTTTACCCATTCATTTGTTGATAGACACTTTCGTTGATTCCAAATCTTGGATATTATCAATAGTTCTACAATAAACATGGACATGTGAGATAAGACACCATTAGCACCTGATTGAGGCCCAATAAGGATGAGCAATTTCTGAGAAAATATAACTTGGTTATTAGAGAGTCTTCAGATAATTTTTCAGCGGTAACAAAAACAAATTTTTTTTCAGCGGTAACAAAACCACTGTGGTACAGATTAAATGCATTTGTGTTTGTATTCACAAGTAACTATGTCTGACTGCTCAAAGAAATACACCAAACAACACTTCTAGGTGAAAACAGGAGATTTAGAGACAGGTCTGACATTTCCAGTAAAAAGTTAGACTTACTTCAAATATAGAAACAACTAACCTATGGCTTTACCTGTGTGGAATTAAGCACTGACAGCTGATGTGGTAGGTAGGGTAATGACCTCCCCAACAATATTTGCAGTCTAATTCTTGGAACCTCTGAATATGTTACCTTACATGGCAAATAAGACTTTGCAGAGATGATAAAAAAGGCTTTAAGATATGGTAATTATCTTGGATTATCCAAGTGGGTTCAATCTAATTACATAGCTCCTTAAAACAGAGAACCTTTCCCTGTGGTCAGAGAAAGGGAAATGTGATTGCAGAAGACTGGTCAGAGAGAGGCAACATTGTTGGCTTAGAAAATGAAAGAAGGCAGCATATGCCAGGGAATGCAAGTGGGCTCTAAAGCTGGAAAAAGCAAAGAAATGGATGTACCCCTGAGTAAAGGATGTACCCCTTTCTGAGTCTCCAAAAAGGAACTCGGTCCTGCAGACACCTTGGTTTTCACCTAGTGAAACTTGTTGAACTTCTAACCTACAGAACTGTAAGAGAATATATTTAGATTGCTTTAAACCTCTAAGTCTGTAGTAACTCATTGTGGTAGAAAATGAAGGCACCTGGATTAATATTAATATCCTAACTCTCAGCTCTTCAATTTCTTTTCAAGGTCATTATTGTCTGGACTGTAATATGCTAGCTAAAGTAGTTAACCAAATAATAAGGAAGGAAGTCAAGGAGGTACATGTTGCTTTTCTTTCAGAAAGATCACACCATAACCCATGTCTAAGTCTTTGATTCCAGTAGCAAATGAATAAGGAAGGCAGCCTCCTGAGGAACTCATTAGAAGATCTTGCCTTTTTCTTTGTGTGGGTAAAGGGAAGGGAAGAAAAATAGTTTTTTGTTTTTTTTTGTAGAGACAGAGTCTCACTCTATCGTCGTCGGTAGAGTGCTGTGGGGTCACACAGCTCAGCTCACAGCAACTTCTAACTCCTGGCTTAGGCCATTCTGTTGCCTCAGCTTCAACTAACTGGGACTATAGGCGCCTACCACAACATTCAGCTATTTTTTTGTTGCAGTTTGGCCGGGTCTGGGTTTGAACCTGCCACTCTCAGTATATGGGGCCGGTGCCTTACTCACTGAGCCACAGGCGCTGCCCAGAAAAATAGTTTTTTAAAAGACTCTTAAAAATTACTTAAATCAATGAAATAATTTGTTATCATCACTTGTGCATCCATAGGCATATAAACTTTGCAAGAGAGACTCAGTAAAATGTTAAAAATTATTTCTGAATATATTAAGCTTTGATCCAATGGTATGACAGTGGTAGAGAAAAATCAAGTATGACAAGAAAAAAGAAAAGAAATGAAAGTTAACTAAGCTGCTTGGAGGGGAAAAAAAAAAGAGCAGTTTCTATTTTCTTTGCCCTCACGCAATTGTTGTTGACTTTGGGCCAAAGATGCCTGGGGGAGACCAGTGTGTACAAATGAGAGCAGCAGCAAAGGGGAATGAGGCCGTTCCTCTGCATATAAAATGAGAAGTGCTCAAGCGGTTTGAAGCCAGCGAGGAAGGCTGCCAGGCCCTGAAAGCGTTTTTGTGTTTGCTGCTTCTTCATGCTCCGCCCGGTGCAGAGACTGGGACAAACTCAGTTATGTTTACGTCTAGCATTTTTATTTTGAAACTTTGCCACTGATTATAGTTTCAAGTCAATCATTTATCTGCAATTGATTAGCTTTAAATTACTTTAGTAATCTGAGCACATTTCAGGGATGACGAATTTTCTAGGAGATGACAGCTGAAAAGCAGGAGTAAATTAGGCTTACCTGAAGGAATTTGAATTCTTTGACACGTTTTCCCTTATGAGTCCATTCAAAACCTGTCTGCATTTCAGAACTTCTGTGGAAGGGGAATACTTTTTCTGCTAAAATTTCCTAGAATATGCTGAATATCATAGTAAGAGGAAAATAACATTTAGTGAAATTGCTAAGCAAAGGGTTTAGAGCTACCACCCTAATCACTTGTGTCTCACCCAGACGGTGTCTCAGATCCAATATAAATTTCTATCAGGGAACGAGGAAATAAAACCTTTAACCAGCTGTGCATTTTATTGGATATCTCAGGGCACTTAGGAAATGCCTTGTGAATATAAGGAAGCTTAATTGCAAGAGTGGTTTATTTGGAGGACTGAGAAGGAATCAAAATGGGAAGGGTAAGAGCTTTCTATGTGGTCTGAAATACTCTCCAACTGGGTTTAGCTTCTAGAAAGTCAGCATTTTGAACTACTTTTGGCTTCCCTCTACTGATGTAGGAAGATTCAGCTAACTCAGCTAATTTCCAAGACCAAAAAAAAAAAAAAAAGGCTCAATGAACTTGACCTCCCAGCTGGTGTTTGTCTATCAAAGGGTCTATTTTTTCAGTTCTTTAAAGTACTAAAAACAATACTTTGGACAGTGTTTGAATTATAAGGTGACATAAACAGATACTATTTTATAGGTGCACGATGTTAGTTAGCATTAATCAAGATCAAATAAGCTTCAAACTCACAAAAATAAGATAAAATGCTGGAGTTCTGACCTAGGAGCATAATATCTAAAATGCCAGAAAGATGGAAAACACATAACATCTCGTTAAATATAATATTTTTACACTATAATTTTTTTCTGTAATTAGTTTTAAATCAGAACATGCAATACATTTTACACAGGATGAATGAGCCTCTATAAAAACAATGTTCTTTCCTTTGCAGGAGGATGCTGAAAAAATACAAAAGATGTGGAACTTAAGAAGTGAAGTGTAGCAGGAGCTGTCTCAGAGAAATGATGCCCTTGGCTTGGACCCAGGGACAGAGAACTAGAACAGGAGTCAGGAGGTCTGAGTTTCAGCCTGTCTTTATTTCCAGATGAGGGACCGGTGACATACTTAATAATTCCTCATGAGTTTCTTTTTCTTGTAACATGGTATCTATAACCCCTGCCTTGAGTGTTATTGTAAAGACTATGAGAAAAGCAAAATATCCAATATGGTACTTGACACACTGGTGCTTACTAAGGAGATGGAGAATGGCTCCCTACTTGGGAAGAGGAAAAGGAAAGGGCACACGCTTGGGGCAGCCTCCTCCTCCTCGGTGTTTTGCTAGGATCAAGACACCTGCAGAGGTGCTGCACAATGAAAATTTCAATGAAATCAGTTTCAGTGATGATCCTTGGCACTTTATAAAGCAAGTGCTTACAGTTCCCACCTCACTGGGCCTGACACACCCATGTCTGAACCCTACGTTCTGCACAGTGTTAACAATCTGAAAGTTGCAAAGAGGGCAGATGTGTTTGGGCTTGCAAACTTTTTTCTGAAATATGTCCAATGAAAAACTTATATGCCTGTGTTTGAAGCAGCATCTTTTTTATTGATTATATCTTCTTGGCAAACAAATTTATCTTAAATTTGACAAAATCTTAAATAGAACTGAAGTTCAGTGTATGCAGTTTTATTTTTACCTTTTTCAAACCACAAAGTATTAATAGAACTTTTAAAAGTTATATATTCTCTTTTATTTTTTGTTTGACATTAATCTTTGTCCTTAAAAATAAACTCAGCAGGTTGATATACCTCGCTGTAAACGTTGGCTCAAATTACTACCTTCAAAATCTTCTTTTGATAATTTCAGTGTACTGATTTTTCTTAAATGTGGACACAGCTAGAAAGCACCATCCATGAACCAGGAAGCAGCCTTCATCCCGCACCAAACCTGTAGGTATCTGCATTTTGGACTTCTCAGCGCCAGAACTGTATGAAATCAATTTCTGTTGTTTAAAAATTAATCTGTGTAAGGTACTCTGTTACAGCAGCACAAATGGACTAAGTCACATAATGTTTTATTAAAAAGTTGATTTTAACTAAAAAATATGATTTAGATTTTCTTCCGTGGTTCATGAGTTTATACTGAAGGCTATTTAGAAAGATGACTTATAACAATAATTTGAGCAATTGTTGCATAAATTAAAATATGTGCATAATATTAGAAAGTGAAAATTTCAGAAGTGAAAAAAACTAACTTGAATGATTACGTTAGTTGACTTTATGAAGAATTCAGTAAAACCACAAGCTAACTGTGAATTCTGATAAAATTTAGTGATGAGTTCATTATCCACCCAGGATTAGGGGTGTGGCTGGGGTAGATATTCAAGATACAGTGTGTGTGTGTTTTTTAAATTGGTTTATCTTATCTCTGACACATCTAATAAATGAAAATTTGTTCAAACAGTTAACAGAAGATGGAGTGAGAAAAATTAGCTAATTTTCTAAATTTTAAAAATACTTCAATCTTTCATGACATTGCTGTTGTTGGTTGTCTTCTTGGATTAGTTATGCTATTTTTTAGTCATTCCTCATTTCTTTACTTTCTTTTTTTTTAATTGAAGAATTTAATTTTTTTTTTTTTGAGACAGACCCTCAAGCTGTCACCCCTGGATAGAGTGCTGTGGCATCATAGCTCACAGCAACCTCCAATTCCTGGGCTCAAGCGAGTCTCTTGCCTCTGCCTCCCAAGTAGTTGGGACTACAGGCGCCCGCCACAACGCCCGGCCATTTTTTGGTTGCAGCCGTCATTGTTGTTTGTCAGGCCTGGGCTGGATTTGAACCCGCCAGCTCAGGTGTATGTGGCTGCGCCTTAGCCCGTTGAACCACAGGCACTGAGCCAAGAATTTAAATTTTTTTTTTTTTAAAGAATTCCCTCTTGATGGGAATGGAAGAAAGTCATTATGTTACTAGCAATTTTTTTATTCTAACTTATTTAAAGTATATCAGTCAGCTTATATTATACATAGTTTATAAATGAGAAAATTGAATTAAAGAGAAGTTAAGAAGCCTATTCTAATAGCACATAGGTAGTTAAGTAGTTGAGTGGCATTTTAAACACAGTTGGCCTTAGAGCTCATGCTCTCACTAAAACTATATGTACTGTGCTGTAGTCTGAATGTGTGCTCCCAAAATGTGTATGTTGATACTTAATCTCTAATATAATAGGATTAAGTGGTTGAGCTTGAGGTAGTGATTAAATCTCAAGGGCTGAGCTCTCATGAACCGGATAAGTGCCTTTATAGAACAGGTCACAGGTGCTGGTTTGCCTCTCCCTTGGGAGGACACAGTGAAAAGACACAGAGAGCAGAACAGATTTGACATCAACTCTCCCTTGATCTCAGACTTCTAGCCTAGAGAACTGTAAAAATAAATTTCCACTATTCATAAGGCATCCAGGCTATAGTTATCTTAGTTCATTTGTGTTGCTATAAAGAAATCCCTGATGCTTGATAATTTATAAATAAAGGAGGTTTATTTTGGTCATGCTTCTGTGGGCTGTACAAGAAGGATGATGCTAGCAAGTATTTCTGGAAAGGGCTTCAGGCAGCTTCTACCCATGGTGCACAGGGAAGGGGAGCTGGTATGGGCAGAGATCACAGGGTGAGGGAAGAAGCAGGAGATCGGGAGCCACCAGGCTCTTTTTGAAAACTAGGTTTTGTGGGAATTAATAGAGTAAACTCATTTCCCCACCACAACCCTGCTATTCCTGAAGGATTTGCCCCATATCTCCCACCTCCAACAATAGGGGTCAGATTTCCACATGAGATTTGCAGGGGCCAAACAAAACAAAGCAAACAACAGCAACAGTAGTATGTGATAGCAGCCCACACATACAAAGATGAGCTGTTTCATATATATACACATACGTACATTCATTCCCACGTTCATTATCCATTCATTTGGGAAAAAAATGCTAAGCGTTAACTACAGATCAGGAAGTATCTTGGACGGAGAGAAAAATCAAGATAACACATACTGACCATCATGCCTGATGGAGCCTACCTATACAAAACATTGAACAAAGTTTTCCAAAATGTAGAAATTACTAGGAGAATTGAGAAGATATAAATATTCTAGGCAAGGAAAAGAAAATATGAAAAAGAAATAGTGAAGTGAGATTGAATACTTGGGAAATGCAAGTGGAACTACACTGCAGAGTGTGTCAAGGCCAGTGGGAGAAAGGACAGGAAAGCCAGGCAGCGGCCAGATGATGCCTGGTTTTATGAGCCACCCTGAGGATTTAAGACTAACTGGAAATGATGAAGGGAATTAATTTTAAGAATAGCTTATGATATTGACGGTCTCTTAGTGCTACACTAAAAAGACTTCCAGTGCTTGCTTCGGTAGCACTTAGACTAAAATTGGAATGATACAGAGAAGATTAGCATGGCTGCTGTGCATGGATGACATGCAAATTCATGAAGCATTCTATATTTGTTTAAAAAAAATAAATAAAAAGACTTCCATTTGTTGTTTTTCTCATTCTACTCAGAGCATTCAAAGATGATGTACATCTTGGTGAAAATGGATGGTGGCATACAGACATCTATAAGACATTCAGAACAAATTCTATAGGTTGGACAGTTTACTCTTCAGGGCAAGGATGCATGCACCTTAACCATTGAAAGAACAGACAGAGGCTCGGCGCCTGTGGCTTGACGGGCTAAGGCGCCAGTCACGTACACCTGAGCTCGTGGGTTCGAATCCAGCCTGGACCTGCCAAACAACAATGGTGGCTGCAACCAAAAAATGGCTGGGCGTTGTGGTGGGCGCCTGTAGTCCCAGCTACTTGGGAGGCAGAGGCAGGAGACTCGCTTGAGCCCAGGAATTGGAGGTTACTGTGAGCTGTGATGCCACAGCACTTTATCCAGGGTGACAGCTTCAGGCTCTGTCTCAAAAAAAAAAGAAAGAACAGACAGAAAGTTAAACCTCCAAGTGTGCCTGTGATAAATGCCCAATGTGCTTGAAGAATGGAAGTGCCCAAGAGATTGTTGCCCAGGCCAATGATTTACAAAGAGTTAGCTTTCCTTTTACAATCTACACTTTGAAAGTGCATCATCTACAATTACATCTTAATACCTTAGCAGAAATGTTTAGTGAATGTTCAATACTTTGTTTACCTCATTGGCTACTCCTACATTTGTAAATAAAATTTTAAATGGGTACACTTTCTGAAAATATTTTGAAAAAAAATTCTCTTTTTGATTGAGTAAAGAAGTGGAAAATCCATGTTGAATTTTAATTTAGCTACACACCAATTAAGGAAGACAAAACTAGAGCTTTTCTTCATTTTTTCTGACAGTGTATAAAAGATGATTGATATATGCGTATCTTAGATAGACGAGATTGCAAATGTGCCACTGCCACATTCAAGGTGAGCTAGGGAAACCACCTGCCCTGATGAGGGCTCGCTGTGTTTAATGAGATAAGGAGACAGGCATGTTTTTCTGCACGTTCTGTGAATACAAAGTAACATGATTCTCAAAAGATAAAAATGTTTTTAGCTTTGGCAGGCTGTGGCTTGCCTGATGGGTATCATTTCAACAGTTGCATCAGCAATAAAATTGTTGAAAACAGAATCAGAGATTCTGAAAGAATGTATATTTAAGAAATATACATATTATCTGCAAAATTCATCATTATTTGAACAGGCTTATCAATAGCTACTGTTTGGCAGAAAATTTTCACCTTTAGTTGATCTGACTTAAAAGTGAATCTTAGGTTAAAATGTTATATGTTCTAAAAGCCAAGTCCTTATTACTATGATAATATTAGCTTTAGTAATTTGTCATGCTTGCTAAAACTTGGGCAGATATTGACATGCTTCTATGCCTGAAACGCTCACAAATGTCATCTTTTTTGTAAAGAATTCTTGATCTTTCCACCATCTCATTTGTACAGATCTTTATAAAAACTAAATACTTGTTGAATGCATTACTTTACTATCCACATTATGCATAATTTTTCATCTTTATTGGAGATATCATTCACTACGATAAAATCTCCCCTTTTGAAGTGTACATTTCATTTGATTTTTTTTTGTGGAGACAGAGTCTCACTCTATTGCCCTCGGTGGAGTGCTGTGGAGTCACAGCTCACAGCAACCTCCATCTCTTGGGCTCAAGCGATTCTTTTTCCTCAGCCTGTACATTTCAATGGTTTTTGGTATTTTCATGAAGTTATGCAATCGTCATCACTATCCAATTCTACAACATTTTCGTCTACCCACAAAAAGACCCAGGACTCATTAGCAGTCACTCCCCATTGTTCCCTCCCCATTAGCCTGTGGAAAAAGACGAAATCTACTTCTGGCCTCCTTGAACATTTCATATAAATTGAAGCATACAAAATATGGCCTTTTGTCACTGGCTTTTTCACTTAGCATGTTTTAAAAGTTCATCCTCCTAAAGTGTGTACTTTATTCTGTTTTACTGTAGTCCAGTTTGATTTTCCATTGTTTGGATATGGCATGTTTCATTTGTCCATTATCAGTTGATACCATTAAGGTGGCTTGTACTTTTTGACTATTACGAATAAAGTTGCTATGAATATCCATATATGAATTTTCGTGTAGAACATGTTATGCATTTAAATATATTTTATTAAAATTAAAAAATTAACATTTAAAACATGTTAAAGAATAAGTATAACCTGAAAATACTTAAAATATATAAACTCACGCTATTAACATTTTGGTTTATCTCCTTTTATGTTTCTCTAGTTACTTTTAAAATTCTTTTAATTAAAAGGGCACATTTGGCATCAAAATATGAATATTATCCTAGATTTGTTTTTACTTATAGCAAAGTCTATATGCTATATATGTTTCTAGGATAAAAATTTTAATTATTGCATACATCTCCATAGTTTAATTATTAGATTAAATTTCTGTGCAATATAATTACATTTCTTGAGGACAATTGCTTTATTCCTCATTTTAACTCTGTCCTTCTCTTCTACTAGTAGCTAGTAGGTACCTACTAGAATAATAGTCTCTTAAATGTTTGCTAAAATGAATTTGTTCTATGTGTAGAATCAATGAATTCTCAGGGTTGAAAAGAGTCTTAGGGATTAACAGTGCTGTGAATAATATGAATGATATAATATTTTAGTTAGAAGTGGTTTTAACTAATGCTATACTTTTAGTTCCTAAACTTACACTTAACCACTATGCTATATTCTAAAATTAAACCATTTAGGAAGACTGAAAGAATAATAGGAAATTTGTTCCTATGTTAAATCATGAGTAAGATTTAGCAACTTCCTGTATTCCTGTATGATAAAATTCTAAGGTTAGAGAATCAATAGTTTTTCACTCAATTTAAAACCTCATCAGTGAAAAAGCTTATTATTTTCTGAAATTGTGAAATGTTTAATAGAGTCATTGTTAAAAAAACCTGAACTATCGCCAATGTTGTTTTGTTAGATATTTACAGGTTCTTTTAAAAGAGTAAAATGCATTAGTTTTGCGTGGTGGGCCTAATACTTTATATTCTAATGTTGTTGACACTTTATCTCCTGCTGAGTCAGAGTAACATCATTGATTCCATATTTCCAAGTTGAGCTTGTTCCAATTTTTAAAATATCATTAATTTTAGCTCCCAGATGGTGCTATTTTCTACTAAAGGACACCAGAGCTTTTTAGAGAAATGACTGATTCCAGGTTCAAGGAAAGCATATGCATGAGATAAGCCTGGAGCGCCTGTCATACCAGCTTTTAGGGAAGCCATGAGAGACCGTTAGGGTCATATGAAAAGGCTTCAAGAACCAATAAATATTAATAAAAAATCAACGAATTGGTTCATTGTCTTGAAAACTAGTGTAAAGAAAGGGGAAAAACCAAGTATTTGGTGGACTTTTCTCAATGAACTGTCTCACTGGATAACATGTAGTAGTAGATGAGAGGAAGAGTCTAATTTATAAAGAGCATTCCAATGAATAAATGAAAAAGAACTGATAGAATTAGCATTATTTTGTGACACATGTGAAATAGCAATCTAGGTATTGAGCTGCTAATGTCAAGGTTCGGTAGATCAGAATCCAGAGGACCTTGGACTGGCTTCTCTGTTATGGTTCTCATAAGGCTGGAAGCAAGTTGCTGGCCAGCTGGATGCTCATTTGGAGGCTCTGCAGAGAACCTGCTTCCAAACTAATTCAAGCATTGGCAGAATTCAATTCTTAGTGTTGAAGGGCTGAGGAGACTGTTTTCCTTGATGGCTATCATCTAAGTGTCTCTCTCAGCTTATTGAGGCCTACCATGCCCTTGCCTCTTCCATCGGCAAGCAGCAGCCATAGGTGGAGTCTTGTTAAAGTTTTGAATCTCTCTAATTTCTTATTCTGTTGCAACTCTACTGCTTTTTTCCTCTATTGCTTTTAAGGGCTCATGGGATTTTATTGGTCCCACACTGATAATATAGGATAGCTGCTCATTCTGTGACTTTAAATCCATCCCCAATATCCCTTCAAAGCAAAGCCTAGGTTGGTGTTTGGTTGTATAACCAGGGGACCAGAATCCTGGGAGGATGTGTTTGAAATACTGCCTGCCACAAGGATTTCACCTTGTACATTGTGTTCAGAGTTTTTTTCTGTTTGTAGTTTATTTTACAAATACCATATGAAGGCTAAAATAATTAAGACATATGAACTTTTTTTTTTTTTTTTTTAGAGACAGTGTCTCACTTTATCACCCTTGGTAGAGTGCCGTGGTGTCACAGCTACCTTGAACTCCTGGGCTTAGGCGATTCTCTTGCCTCAGCCTCCCAGGTAACTGGGACTGCAGGTGCCTGTCACAATGCCTGGATATTTTTTGTTGCAGTTTGGCTGGGGCTGGGTTTGAACCCGCCACCCTCAGTACATGGTGCTGGTGCCCTACCCATTGAGCCACAGTTGCCGCCTCATATATAAACTTCTTGTAATATTTGAAATATACTTGTCAAAGATGCTTACTTTTCTATAGGAGAAAGCAAACAATGTCACTCCTTAACCGAAAGAATTTTTTTAAATTTTTTTTATTAAATCATAGCTGTGTACATTAATGCATTTATGAGGTATAATGTGCTGGTTCTATATATAATTTGAAATACTTTGATCAAACTGGTTAACATAGCCTTCACCACACTTTCTTAATTATCATGTTTAGGCATTTATATTCTACACTTAGTAGATTTGACATGTACACTTGTAAAATGCACCATTGCACCATAGGAGTGGTCTCACCAATACCCTTCCTCCACACATCCTCTCCTCTCCCAACCCCTTCTTCTCCTCCTCTTTCCCCTTCATCTTGGGCTGTAGTTGGGCTAGAGCTTTCATATGGAAGTGTGTTTTCTTATATATTGGTTTCATAGCAAAGCTGAGTATATTGGATACTTTTTCTTCCATTCTTGAGATACTTTACTGAGAATATGTTCCAGCTCCATCCATGTAAATATGAAAGAGGTAAAGTCTCCATCTTTCTTTAAGGCTGCATAATATTCCATGGTGTACATATACCACAATTTATCAATCCATTCATGGATCAATGGGCACTTGGGCTTCTTCCATGACTTAGCAATTATGAATTGGGATGCAATAAACATACTGGTACAAATATCTTTGTTATACTGTGATTTTTGGTCCTCTGGATATATACCTGCTAGAGGAATTGCAGGATCGAATGGCAGGTCTATTTTTATATCCCTTAGTGATCTCAAACTTCTTTCCAAAAGGAAAGTACTAACTTGCAATCCCACCAGCAGTGCAGAAGTGTTCCCTTTTCTCCACATCCATGCCAACATTTCTGGTTTGGGGATTTTGTGATGTGTACTAATGTTACTGGAGTTAGATAATATCTCAAAGTGGTATTGTTTTGCATTTCTCTGATGATTAAGGATGATGAACATTTTTTCATGTGTCTGTAGGCCGTGTGCCTGTCTTCTTTGGAAAAGTTTCTCTTCAAGTCTCTTGCCCACCCTGAGATGAGATCACTTGTTCTTTTCTTGCTGATAACATTTGAATTCTCTATGAATTCTTGTTATTAAACCTTTGTTGGAGACATTACCTGAAAATATCTTCTCCCATTCTGAGGGCAGTCTGCTTGCTTTACTTACTGTGTTTTTGGCTGTGCAAAAAGGTTTTTTGTTTGATCATATTCCAGTAATGTATTTCTGGTGTTGCTTCAATTGCCCCAGGTGGTCCTTTTCATAAAATATTTGCCCAGTCTAATTTCTTCAAGTATTTGCCCTGCACTTTCTTCTAGTATTGTTATAGTTTCATGTCTTAAGTTTAAATCTTTTATCCAGTGAGAATCAATTGTTGTTAATGGTGAAAGGTGTAGAACCAGTTTCAGTCTTAAACAAGTTGTCAGCCAGTTCATCCAGCACCATTTGTTAAGTAGGGAATCTTTCCCCCACTAAATGTTTTTGATAGGTTTATCAAAGACCAAATGATGATAAGTAGCTAGATTCATCTCTTGGTTCTTGTTCCATACATGTACCTCTCTGTTTTTGTGCCAGTACCTTGCTGTTTTGATCACTATAGATTTATAGTATTGTCTGAAGTCTAATGGTGTGATTCCTCCTGATTTGCTTTTATTTCTGAGTAATGTCTTCGCTAATCGAGCTTTTTTGTGATTCCATATAAAACAAAGTATTATTTTTTTCGAGGCCTTGAAAGTATGACAGTGGTGCTTTAATAGGGATTGCATTAAAAGTGTATATTGCTTTGGGTATTATGGACATTTTAACAATGTTGATTCTTCCCAGCTATGAGCATGGTATGATTTCATCTTGTTTGGGACTACTGTGAACAGAAAAGAGTCCTTGACAGTTTTTTAGCTTGACTACTGTTGGTATATATAAATGCTACTGATTTGTGAGTATTGATTTTATTTCCTGAGATGCTGCTGTATTCCTTGATCACTTCTCAGAGTTTTGTAGTAGAATCTCTGGGGTTTTCCAGGTGTATAGTCATATCATCAGTGACAAGTGAGAGTTTGATCTCCTCTAACCCTATATGGATACCCTTGATCGCCTTCTCTTGCCTGATTGCAATGGCTAAGACTTCTATTACAATGTTAAAAAGCAGTGGAGACAGTGGGCAATGTTGCCTGGTTCAATATAATATAATATACAATATAATATTGACTGTGGGTTTGCTGTAGGTGGCCTCTATCAGTTTAAGAAATGTCCCTTCTGTACTTATTTTCTTAAGTGTTATGATCATGAAAGGATGCTAGATATTATCAAAAGCTTTTTCTGCATCAAATGAGCGAATCATATGGTATTTGTTTTTTATTTTGTTAATGCGATGTATTATATTTATGGATTTACATATATTGAACCAGTCTTGAGACCCTGGGATAAAGCCCACTTGGTCATGGTTCATAATTTGTTTGATGTGTTGCTGGATTCTGTTTGCTAGGATCTTGTTGAATATTTTTGCATCAATATTCATTAGAGATACTGTTCTATAATATTCTGTGCTTGTTGGGTCTTTTCCTGGTTTGGGGATCAATTTAATATTTGCTTCTTAGAATGTGTTGGGAAGTATTCCCTCTTTTTCTATGTTTTGGAAAAGGTTAAGTAATATAGGTACTAGTTCCTCTTTAAAGATTTGGTTGAATTCTGATGTAAAGTCATCTGGTCCTGGACTTTTCTTTTTGGGGAGATTTTGTATAGTTGATGCTATTTCAGAAGTTGATATAGGCCTGTTCAACATTTCCACTTTGTTTTGGCTAAATCTCAGAAGGTGACATGCTTCCAAGTATTGGTCTATTTCCTTCAGATTTTCATTTTCTGAGAATAGAATTTCTTGTAATATTTATTAAGGATTTTTTGAATTTCTGAGGTGTCTGTTGTAGTTTCATCTTGTAGTTTCAATTTCTGATTGATGAAATTAGAGATTTTACTCTCTTGTTTCTGGTTTAGGTTTGCAAAAGGTTTATCTATTGTATTGACCTTTTCAAAAAACCAACTTTTTGATTTATTGATCTGTTGTATAATTCTTTTGTTTTCAATTTCATTTAATTCTGCTCTAATTTTGGTTATGTCTTTTCTTCTGCTGGGTTTGGGGTTAGAAGTTCCTTCCTTTTCCAATTGCTTGACATGTGCCATTAAATTGTTGACTTCCTCTCTTTCCGTTCTCTTGAGGAAGGCTTGCAACGCTGTAAATTTCCCTCTCAGGACTGCCTTTGCAGTATCCCATAGGTTCTGGTAATTCATGTCTTCATTATCATTTTGTTCCAAACATTTGGTAACTTCCTTCTTAATCTCATCTATGACCCAGCTATTATTCAGCATAAGGTTATTTAGTTTCAATTTCTTTGTGTGAGTATGTAGTTCCTGTTATAACTGAGTTCAACTTTTATTCTATGATGATCTGAGAAGATGCAAGGAATAATTTCTGTTCTTTTAAATTTGCTGAGGTTAGACTTGTGACTTAAGATGTGATCAATTTTGGAGGATGTTCCATGGACTGATGAGAAGAATGTGTGTTCAGTTTTGTTAGGATGAAATGTTCTGCAGATTGTAGAGGATGCCAGAAGCCAGACAACCTCGGAGCAAGATGATTTGCAGCTGGGCTGCAGACCCTTGGGCAATTCATCTACAGGTGTTTCTTGCCAAGAAAGAGCCCACGTCTATGGCAATTCTTAGGCATGTAGTCATTGTTTAATATTCCCCTCATCTGTCTTGTACTGTCTTAATAAAAGGCTACTGTGGAGGTTGCTCAGGGCTACACTGCAATCAAGGTTAGCCTGCCTCCTGTAAGCTTGCACTTCTAATCTGCATCTCCCCTAGTTCCTTGGTGCAGCGATCAGGACCAGGGCCTTAGGGGCTACGACAAGAGATGTCTGTTAAATCCAATTGTTGAATGGTTAATTTTAAGTGTAAAATTTCTTTGCTTAGTTTCTTATTGGAGGATCT
>CAUYON010029198.1:0-16273 GCA_963573935.1 Arctocebus calabarensis | reverse complement strand
TTTTTCTGTTTTGCAGTTCGGCCGAGGCTGGGTTTGAACCCGCCACCTTCGGTATATGGGGCCGGCGCCCTACTTGATGAGCCACAGGCACCGCCCTATTTTAAAGATTTTTGAATTAAGGGTATTTTGGTTTTGGTTTTGGTTTTGTTTTTTTTTTGAGGCAGAGCCTCAAGCTGTCACTCAGGATAGAGTACTGTGGCATCATAGATCACAGCAACCTCTAATTCCCGGCTCAAGCGAGTCTCTTGCCTCTGCCTCCCAAGTAGCTGGGACTACAGGCACCCGCCACAATGCCCGGCCATTTTTTGGTTGCAGCCATCATTGTTGTTTGGCAGGCCCGGGCTGGATTCGAACTTACCAGCTCAGGTGTACGTGGCTGGCATCTTAGTCCATTGAGCCACAGGCACCGAGCCTTGTTTTTGTTTTTGTTTTTGTTTTTGTTTTGAGGCAGAGCCTCAAGCTGTCACCCTGGATAGAGTACTGTGGCATCATAGCTCACAGCAACCTCTAATTCCTGGGTTCAAGTGAGTCTCTTGCCTCTGCCTCCCAAGTAGCTGGGACTACAGGTGCCCGCCACAACGCCCAGCCATTTTTTGGTTGCAGCCGTCATTGCTGTTTGGCAGGCCCGGGCTGGATTCGAACTTACCAGCTCAGGTGTACGTGGCTGCCACCTTAGTCCATTGAGCCACAGGCACCGAGCCTTGTTTTTGTTTTTGTTTGAGACAGAGCCTCAAGCTGTCACCCTGGATAGAGTGCTGTGGCATCACAGCTCACAGCAATCTCCAATACCTGGGCTCAAGCCAGTCTCTTGCCTCTGCCTCCCAAGCAGCTGGGACCACAGGCGCCCGCCACAACGCCCGGCCATTTTTTGGTTGCAGCCATCATTGTTGTTTGGCAGGCCCGGCTGGATTCGAGCCCACCAGCTCAGGTGTACGTGGCTGGCGCCCTAGCCCGTTAAGCCACAGGTGCTGAGCCAAGATTTTTGAATTAACGGTATGTTTGATACTGTAAATAATGGGGAGTCGTTGATGTATTATGAGAAGATGAGTAATCTAATCTAAGAGCTATGCTTAGGAAAATAAGTTAGCCAAGATGTGTTTAATGGAAGGAAGCCGAAATATAAGATCAGCAGAAAGTTATAGCAATACTTTATCATGTTCATATTACCCAGTGCACTGCAAATGGTAAATGCTTCTATGATAAATGTGAACATATGCATCACCAGTTTAAGGATAAGGCTTAACTCTTGAGGTATAAAGATAAGTCGGTGTCCCAAACTGGTAAGCCTATGGCGTTTCCGCAGTTTAGCAACAATTCAACCAGAGCACAAGACACCAGGTACTCTCTTCTTATAGACACCTTTGATAACAGAGCAGAGATGAGCGTGGGTTTAGGGGTTTAAACTATATTATACTCAAAACCTTTTGATTTAATTACAGCCCCCTCACTCTACCCAGGGCAATAAAGTGAGACTCTGTCTCTAAAAAAAAAAAAATGACAGCCCCCTTAGGCTGTAACATTTAACATCATGATATATATTTGACAAACACTTAAATAGAATCAATATTATGTGCTACGCACTACTTTAATCATTTAAAGATATTAACTCCGTAATGTAATGCTCATAACAAACCCCAGCACACAGGTACTATTATTATGCTCATTTACAAATGAGAAAACTGAGGCGGACAGAGTATACTTAACTTGCCCAAGGTAACATTGCTATTAAATGACAGTCAATAATATGATGTGTAATTTAATTAATACACTATTATTTTTAATTTTATTATAGTAGTCATATGAAAACAGTTGTTTAAAACTACATCAGTGGTCCTATTAATTTTGATAAGCAATTATTAAACTGAAAAGTTAAACTTTAAATGACAGAATCAACATTTGAACATGATCTGTCTGGCTCCAAAGTCTCTGTCTTAATAGCAATACCTGGCCTCTACATATCCTTTTCTGGGTTGCTATAACAATTCTCTATTTGATTCGTTCTGTCTGTAGGTATATATATATACTTAATACGTTTTTGAGAATTCGGTGCTTCCCTTGTTTTATGAGTAAGAGTACTTCTCACATAGATATTGAGCTTGCAGTTTTCTCCCTAGTCCAATGCTGGTCATAGTTTGATTGTTTAAAACACAGAATTCTAGTGTGGGAAAAGATCTATGTAAAAACAACCAATTCCATTTCCCAAGGGTGGCTACTAGACATGGTGACTTGTTGGCTCCACTACTGATCTCACATTGTTACCCTAAAAGACACAAATCAGGTGTAACTTCAGGGAAGACGTAGGAATAAGGATGATGTGATTTCAGTTCTCATTCTTCCTCCTCCCTTGCCAAAATTCCACAGAGTTACAGGTGGACTAAACTTGGTCCACTGAGCAGCGGGTGGAGGACCATCTCTGCCACTGGGGCCAGGAGAAGCCCAGCACTGAGTGGAGCCCTGGAGCCTGGCAGAGAAGAGGCCAAGCTGAAGAGAAATATGGTGATGACAGAATGTGCTAGCTCCATCACCTCCCTGAAGTCTTTTACATTCCAAGGTTCTGGGATGAAGAGGAGAGACTCTGTGCACACACCTATCATGCCATGAACGGGAATGTAGCTCCTTCCTGGTGACTCACACCAATAGCGCTTCACTGCTGATTTTTTGGTTTCATTTAATACTCAGTTGCTTTTGTTAGAAAAGAATTTCATTCCCACAGATCATTATCACTCAAAATTTAACCAACATCCCATAAAATAAGGAAGCTGCCTGTAGACCTTGGGAACCAAAATCTTTCCAACTGGGGTGGGAGAGGGAGTGTACACTTAAAATGGTAAACAAGATTAAGCTTTTAAACCTATCATTTCAAGAGAAATAACAAATGTTAAGTGTAATAGGGACCAAAGTACTACTTTTAGTTAAAGTTTTGGCCTGTTCAAAGTACTTTGCACCTCCAGATTTTTTTTTAATCAACTCTACCAATTTTATTGAACACCAAGGGTTCATATGGTATCAGTATAAACAGTAAATAAAATTAAAGTTTAAATCTGTTCTACAAAGACAATATTAACAATATTGATGAAAGACAAAAACAGTGTAAATGAAATGAAACACGATCTTACAAACAGACCTGAGTTTGATTTCTAACTCTAGCAGCTGTATAATCTTGGGCACATTATTTAATCCCTTTGAGCCATTGTTTTTTTGGGGGGGGGAGGTTGGGGGAATAATTATACCTATCCCAGGGGTTTGATTTTCTTGTGAAAGTTAAAGGATATAACATGTAAAAGTGCCCAGCACCACACAGAATAGGTATTCAATAAGTATTAGTTCTCATCCCTGTAAAATAAAGAAAAGCAATATGCCATCATTGTGAAATAACATCATTATGCAAATTCACAGATAACAAATATGGCAGGAGGAAATGTATTCAAGGTATTTACTGAGTACCCAACATGTACTCCTCAATTCATGATATGGTGAAAAAAGAGAAGATATAATCCGTTTTTAAAGGGCTTACACTCAGGACAGTGAGACAAAAATGTTCATATTAAACACTCAGTGGCATAAAACCATACTTACTCTTCATTGAGCACTTAAAATGTGCCAAGCATCATGCTGACCACTTCAGAAATAGGGTCTTATCTAATACTCTTTTAACAGCCCAGGAAAATAGTTACTGTTATTTCCCATTTCCCAGATGAGGAAACTGAGACCTGGCAAGGTTAAGTTAATTACATAAGGTCACAGAGCTATTATAGTATGTGGGCTTTGAACTCAAGTAGTCTATAATCTATAAACAATGGCATGCAAAGACTAGTTGTTTTGGGGGTTTGGGGTTTTGTTTCTTTGTTTGTTTGAGACAGAGTCTCACTTTACTGCCCTCAGTGGCGGGCCCTAATGTCACAGCTCACAGTAACCTCCAGTTCTTGAGCTAGGGCGAATCACTTGCCTCAGCCTGCCAAGGAGCTGGGACCACAGGCGCCCGCCACAATGCTGGGCTATTTTTTTGTTGCAGTTTGGCGGGGCCGGGTTTGAATCTGCCACCCTCAGTATATGGGACTGGGGCCTACCCACTAAGCCACAGCGCAGCCCATGACTGTCTGTTATCTTAAGTCACAGGAGAACTCAGAGAAAGATTAAGGTGGGGTTGGAGTAGTGACACAACACTTCTTAGAGGAACTGAGTTGAACTCTAAAGGAAATGGGATTTAGGCTGGCAAAGGGGGAAGAGATGAAGCCGTGAACGAATCATGGGCGCAGCCTCCCCTGAAACTCCCAAAGGACCACAAAAGGAAGGGGGGACTTTCTTGGAGGGGCGAAGAAACTGGTGAGAAAATGTCTTTACAAAATCATGCTTGGGGTCCAGAATTTCAGTCAGTCTGCATGAAAATAATGTCCTACATTTAAAAAAAAAAAAAACAACACCATAGTAAACAAAACGCTTGCATAAAATTGGCCCATTTGATAAATATGACCTGTAACATTTATTGAGCAATTTATAATAAAGCCAGGCACAGGGCTAAGCTCATTCCAGCCTCCACTGAGCCCTACAAGGTCAGTTCTGGTATTGTCCCTCCCAGATTAGAAAATAGAGGACAAGGTCAGCTACCACGTGGCAACAGTCGGGTTTGCCATCTAACTCAGGGCATCATCACTCTTATTCATTCAGTCCTCAAAACAAGTATTATTTCTGTTTTTCAGGGGAAGACACTGAGTCTCCAAGAAAGCCAAGAGCTTGAATTTATTCGGCCCGCTAACTGAGCCGGGTTTGCGTCGCCAGCCCTCGGCCCCCGCGCCCTCCCCGCCGCACGGCCGGGCCGTTAGTCCGCAGGCGGCGCAGGGAGCTGGGTCGGGCTCCCGTCTGTCCCCTGCCGGCGCCGTGTTTTCCCCAGGGAGCGCGGCCTGCCGCCACTCGGCTCACTAAGGGCTGCCCTGCGCGGCCGCCGGGCTCGGGGGAGGACAAGATTAGCAGCGCCGCCCCGGGGAGGCCGCGGGCTGCCGGCGGCACCGCCCTCGCGGGCCAGGGAGTGGCCCGGGCCCGGGTGCCGCCGCCCCTGGGGTCCAGGAAGGAAGATGGAGAGAGAGAAGGAAGCAGGCGGCAGGGAGAAAGGGAACAGAGAACGGAACAGGGGAGTTAAAGACAGAGAAGAAACAAGAACCCAGAGACCTGCCCGGGAGGGCAGCGGAAGGTGCTGCGGTCCTGGCCCCCCAGGAGGCGTGAGACCCGCGCCTCACACCGCACACCAACACGCGGATGTCATTACACAAAATGAAATCTTACGCAAAATGCAGTACATCGTACTGGATTTGAATACAAACCCAGGCCACCTTCTGTAGCCCTTATCATTCTCCCCAAAGGGTGGGATTTCGTCCTTGCTGAAGTCCCCGGGCTGTCTGCGCGCCTCCCCCGCCAGCCTCTCTCCCCTGGGAGCTGTTTGCCTTCCTCCAGCTCTTCTGGGTTGGCGCCCAGCTGTGTCTTCCCTCCTCTTCCTACCTCACCCTCGGGGGTTCCTTTCCCCTCAGCTGAGTTCTAACCCCCCTCAACGCACAAATTGGCATCAACCACCTGACCCCTCCGTCTACCTTCTATGCCCCTCTGGATCTTCCTACCCATTCAGATGTTGTTAAATCCACCGCTTCCTTTCAGTGGTTAGAGAAGGGATAAAAGCTTCCCTTTATGTTTGCCAGGGTTGAAATTGCTTCTCAAAACACTCAGGCAGAGACTACGCAAAGGGAGCAGTCTTTTCATCTGATTGTTTATGCACAACTTAGCAGGGAATGTAAGCAGGGGTTGCAGTAATTACTGCACCACACTCACCTGGTTCCCCCCAGGACCTCCCTAACTCTTCTGGCTGGAATCGCAAGCCTCCTCCCCCAGGGCCGCCAGGTTAAGCGAGCACACGGCGCCTAGACCAGCAAGAAGGCTAGAAGCAGGCAAAGTAGGGTTTAGCTGTGACAGGCCAGCCTCCCAATCAGAGGCTTTCAGCTCCTGCTCCAGGGCTGTGCCTTCTGGCTCCAATGGCCGCCCATCTTCTTTTCCCTCCACGCAGTGTCTACCTGGAGTCTCTACAAGGAGAAACTCTGCTGACCAGCTACAGATGCAGAAGTCATTTTCAGTTGCAGTGTCATACTTCTTTTTTCCTAACAGATGTTTGTTTGGACCCCTAATTTCCACTTCCTTGGGCCAATTCTGAGGACCCCAAGAAGAGAAGGACCTTGGTGTCTAGTTACCATACTTAACAGCACTCCTGGGTTCTGCCCACAAGTAGTATCCTAAAGGAAGACCCTAAACAGTCCTGAACAAGGCCCCAAGGTTCCTCTGCTCAGCAGCCCTCCTCTACCTTCCTCAGCATACCCCTCCTGTTTCACATAACGCCTCAAGCTCCTTTGCCCCTCTACCCTTCCTTCCTCCAATCTCTGCAGAGAATCACTTGTAACAGGGATGCATCTTCCAGGAAGGTATCTGGTCACATACTGACAAATTTCTGTATAAAACATTATAATGATTAAGAACATGAACTTTGGAGTTAACAAAAACTCTAGGTTCAAGTCTCTGTGCTACTATCTGCTGACTGAATGCCTTTGGACAATTCATTCCAGTTCTGCCTGTAATCCTGGCACTTTTAGATGCCCAGGTGGAAGCATCGCTTGAGATCAGGAGTTCAAGACCAGCCTGGGCAAGAGCATGACCCCATCTCTACAAAAAATAGAAAAAGAATATATTAGCCAGGCATGGTGGTGTGCACCTATAGTCCCAGCTGCTCAGGAGGCTGAGGCAAGAGGATCGCTTAAAGCCAGGAGTTTGAGGTTACCGTGAGCTATGATCATGCCACTATACTCTAGCCCAGGCAACAGAGCAAGAACCTGCCTCAAAAAAATAAATGAATACACAGATGAGGTTATAATATATATAAATAAATAAAAGTACAGATGAGAGTCCTCATCTGTATATCGGATATGATGATTATAGTGCTCTTACCAATATTAAATGGGACTAAATAAAATTATGGGAGAATTCTTTTTTTTTTTTAGAGACAGAGTCTCACTTTGCTTAGGCGATTCTCCTGCCTCAGCCTACCGAGTAGCTGGACTACAGGCGCCTGCCACAATGCCCAGCTATTTTTTTGTTGCAGTTTGGCCGGGGCCAGGTTCGAACCCTTGGTATATGGGGTCGGTGCCCTACTCACTAAACCATAGGCGCCGCCAATGTGAGGATTCTTAAGTGCCTTTCACATAGTACGCTCTCAATAATGTTATTACCCATGACTGCTTATTCTACACTTTTAAGCCCCTACAATGAATCACCCTACCTCAAGGGTCTTTCTGTTTAGTGGAGGTGTCAAATACATATGCAACTGTACATAATGCAAAGCAGAATGAACAAATGCCATTACACAAGAGACAGAAGCATGGTGTGCCTTAAGGAGTAGAGAGACAAAAGAAAGATTAATCTTGCCAGAGAAACAGAAGAGGCAGGCTCGGCGCCTGTAGCTCAAGTGGCTAAGGGGCAAGCCACATTACGTATACCAGAGCTGGCAGGTTCAAATCCAGCCCGGGCCAACTAAACAAAAACGACAACTGCAACAAAAAAATAGCCGGGCATTGTGGCAGGTGCCTGTATTCCCACCTACCTGGGAGGCTGAGGCAAGAGAATTGCTTAAGCCCAGGAGTTGGAGGTTGCTGTGAGCTGTGATGCCACAGCACTCTATCCAGGGCGACAGCTTGAGTCTCTGTCTCAAAAAACAAAAAGAAAGAAAAGAAACAGAAGAAGCAGAGCAGGTGAGGCGGCTCATGAGCGAGGCTTTACCATGATCAATGGAAGTAGATGGTACGTTCCAAGAAGTACCAAGCCCACTTTCTTGGCTGGCGCCTTAGCCTATTGAGCCACAGGCACCGAGCCACCGAGCCCCAACTATTTTTTTATTGTAATTTGGCCGGGGCAGGTTTGAACCCACCACGCTTGGTATATGGGGCCAGCGCCCTACTCACTGAGCCACAGGTGCCGCCTCACTTCAGTTTCTTCTTCAAAATCAGACATAACAGAAAGTGTGGGGACATGGGGAGTTGAGTAAAAGATATGGAAACTGGGCTCGGTGCCTATGGCTCAAGCGGCTAACGTGCCAGCCACATATACCTGAGCTGGTGGGTTTGAATCCAGCCCGGGCCCACCAAACAAACAATGACGGCTGCAACCAAAAAATAGCTGGGTGTTGTGGCGGACACCTGTAGTCCCACCTACTTGGGAGGTGGGGACAGGAGAGTTGCTTGAGCCCAGAGGAGATGGAGGTTGCTGTGAGCTATGATGTGACAGCACTCAACCCAGGGCGACAGCTTGAGGCTCTGTCTCAAAAAAAAAAAAAAGATTGAAACTGGAAAGGCATTAGAGTAAATCATGAAAGGATTTTCCTCCATGCTAAGGTGTTGGACTTCATGTAGGCAGTAGGAAGCCCCACTGAAAACTGTTGAGGAGGGGAAGTGGTGTGATCAAAGCTGTTTGAGGAAATTTAACTCTGATAACAGGAAGAATGATAGACTGGAGGGAAGAAGGATTATAAGCAAAAAAAAAAATTTTGATTAGTAATGAGCCTGGGAAAAGAACATTTTATCAAATATTCCCAGATGTCAACATGGCCTCGAGTGGGGAAGAGTGAGCAAGTAGAGATACTCTCTGGCAACCTCCCTTGTTATCAGTACCAGAGGCCATCCTTTCACCCTCAAAGAGCTGGTGGTACAGCAGAGTCCAAATCCTAATACTGTACTTCAGTACCTCAGAAGGCTATCCAGTTGTCTTAGAAGTTTCAAACAATGGGACATTTCTTTATTTTAATTTTTTTAAGTCCATTTTAATTTAAATTTCTTTAACAAAATTTTTAAAGGGTGAGGATAATATACCCCCCAAAACAAGCTACAACAAAGCATCTTCATTCTCAAAAATTTATAAATCGCTGATCTAAATCAAGGAGCTCCCAGCACCTTTCCTGGTGGGGACACCAGTCCTGACACGAGTTCCAGGCTCCCTCCGCAGCTGCCAGGGTGCTGGAGCCTTATAGCACCTATGAGCAGGAAGAGCCTCCAGAGCTCACAGAGCTCCCTCTCTAACATCTGTGAGAAAATGTACCTCTGTCCTGGCGCAATGTAAACATCTTGATTCCTCTTACTGTCTCCCTCACCTGCTGCTACAGTTCTAGCACTCCCTTGGGCTGATGCTGCCAGGGCAGTGACGTTTCCATGACCCCACATCTTCCCCTGTGCTGCACCTGTGCCTGATAACCTGACTGTCCCCATTCTGCCACACTTCCTAGCCATTCCCACAGACTCCCACCTGCATTCCAAACTGACTGTTTCATTTACATAATTCCAGTCGCTTTCATTGCCAGCTTCCTGTTTTTATAAACTCCTGTACAATTTTTTTATTTTCATAAGAAACAAAAAAAACCAGCTCTCAATAAGACAGGGAAGCTTCTGTCCAGTGGTTTCCCTTCTTATTTTAGAAACTTAAAAAATGCCCAGTGGTTACCAATGCAGAGAGTTCCATATAAGCTTTTGACTTCACTGGTTATTGGCTGCCTGTTAACTGAAAGAAGTTTCAAGCTGAGTCAGAGCAAAGAACCAGGCCAGCAGTGATTCATTAGTGTTGCTAATGACACCCAGGCCACCACCATCACTGTTTCTGCTGGCACTTCTGGGGCTCCATGGTAGCCTACTCCTAGGAGAGCGTGAAATGAAAGCCAATGTCCTGATTTTCTCTTCCAGATGGTATAGCAGTAGCAACAGTGAACACAGACCAAGCAAGGCTGCCTTTTGATAAGGAGGCCAGATGGGCCCTAAATTGGGGTGATTTCAGGGATGCCCAGGAAGGCACTGCTACTTCAGAGTAACTTCCCTCCTCTTTCCATAGGGCATGAAGATTCCTCCTCCCTCTGAGCTTTTTTGGTCTTCCTGTAAGATACAAATACAGCCCACATCCTAATATGATTAATGTGATGAGCTCATTTTGGAAAATACTAATCACTTGAGAGAAGCAGATGTAAGAGATGCGGAAATGATAACAAAAAACTACCAGGCCAGAAAAGAGAGGCAGGAAAGAGACACGAATGTGTTGCTACTTCTCAGTGTTGCTCAAGACCCGGGCTTTAATGCAAGGTCAGCAGCAGGGAAATCCTTTGCCCCTAAACCATTACCCTAGTTTGGGGATATCTCCTGAAAATTTCAAGCTTATGGACTACCCCTAACGGCTCTCCCCGCCAGAGCAGTAACTCCTTATTGACTAATCTACCATCCCATCACCTCCCTAACCGAACCTGTATAAGGGTGCACTTTTCTTTTGACTCTCTCTCTCCTCTCTCCCCCCGTCTCTCTCTCTTCTCTCTCTCTCTTTCTCTCTCTCTCTTTCTCTCCTCCTTGGTGCTGGTCTCCAGCATCCCCGTCAATAAAGACCTTTCATACAAGCCTTGGTGGTCTGTAAGATCTCTGCCAGTCGAGTGCTGCCTTTTCAGTATAGCCACCCAATGAAATGTTCTTTAGCCACAAAAAAGAAATGAAGTACAATTGCATGCTACAACAGAAATGAATCTTGAAAACATTCAGTGAAAGAAGCCACCCATAATAAACCACATATTGTAGTTCTTTAATATGAATTGTCCAAATAGGCAAATCCTTTAAGACAAGAAAGTACGTACATGGTTTAGTGGTTGTCAGGTTTGAGGTAGGGAGGGATTGAGAGTGACAACTTAGAGGTACAAGATTTCTTTCTAGGGTAATGGAAATGTTCTGGAATGAGATAGTGGTTATGGTTCCCCAGCATAGCGAATATGCTAAAAAACCACTGAGTTGTACACTTTAAAATGGCAGATTTTATGTTATATGAATTATATCTTGACTTTTTTTAAAGTCTGGGAATTAATCAGTTACACTGTGATATAATATGATAGTTTAAGTCAGAAAACTTGGAGGGCGGCGCCTATGGCTGAATGGGAGAGCCGTTAGGGGTAGTCCATAAGCTTGAAATTTTCAGTGGGTAATTGGGACAGGGAGATGAAGTAAGTTTTGCAATTACCTAACATATACCACATGTTGTTTACCCATCATCCATCAATGAATACAGGTTGCTTTTGCTTTCGCCTTTCAGATATTGTGAATAATGCTCCTAAAATATTTGTTCATATACAAGGTTTAATGTGGACGTCTGTTTCCAGATCCCTTGGAAATTCCTAGAGGTTTTTATATATATGAGATATAGCTAAGTCTAAAAAAAATGAGTGTCTGCTATGATACTGTATTCACTACGGTGTATTTAGAATATGCCTGTTTTCCATAAGGGTTTGTGGTATGCCTTCCACCTCCATATCCTGTACCACCTGTGTAGTAGACACTGAGCTGTGTCTTTCCACAGCTGCCTGAAGTATTCTTCGAGGGAAGGGACCCATCACGTTCACTCCAAACAGTTCCTAAAGTAGAGTCACCACACACCTGTGAAGCAGCGGTGCCTTCCTTGGCATCCTGAAATCACCTCAATTCAGGGCCCATCCAGCCTCCTATCAAAAGGCCAGCCTTGCTTGGCCTGTGCTCACTGGTGCTCCTCCTACACCATTTGGAAGAGAAAATCAGGAAAATGGCATCATTTTCTTGCTCTCCTAGGAGGAAGCTATCATGGAGCCCCCAGCAGCACAGCAGAAGAAGCGGTGATAGTGGAAGTGGCAGAGGGGTCGCCAGCAACACAAGTTAGCCAGGCCAGTCCAAAAGGACTAGGGCCAAGCACCTGACCACAGCACAGCAGCCGTGCCTCAAGCGCTCATACGTGGAGCTTCCCCCTCAGGCTCCAAAGGGCTGCGTGGACCAACGAGACCCTCCCTCAAGTAGGTCGGAGTTGGTAGAGGCAAGCAGCAGCCAAGGAAGCACAGCTCTAAGGGACAGAGAAGAACAGGGAGCTGTTCTATAACCATGTTGGCAGAGAGGATCAGGAATGACAAACTTCTGCAGCTGACAGGACTAGAGATGAGTCTCTAGAACTACATGAGATCTTGAATAATTTTTCTTTTCTTTTCTTTTCTTTCTTTCTTTTTTTATAGTCTCTTTTGGTAGCCCTCAGTAGAGTACCTTGACATCCCAGCTCACAGCAACCTCAAACTCTTGGGCTCAAGCAATCCTCTTGCATTAGCCTTCCAAATAGCTGAGACTATAGGCGCCCATCACACCGCCCAGCTATTTTTTTAGCGTCAGGGTCTCCCTCTTGTTCAGGTTGGTCTCGAACTGCTGAGCTCAGACAATCCACCCGCCTCAGCCTCCCAGAGTGCTAGGATTACAGGCGTGAGCCACTGTGCCCATGTCTGGCCCAGATCTTATAATTTTCTCACTTCCCAGATTATCCATTCTACATAAAAAGAGCCCGTCTTACTACTTAGTGGCTATCTCATAAACATCTTAAACTAAACTAAATGTAAACTAAAATTCTGCATTTTTCTCCTCAAACTCTGCTCCCTTCTCTGCACCCCCTCCACCTTTTTCTCCCCTCCCCACCCCTCCCTGGCCTTTCCTTTCCTTTAACTTAATCTGCTGCTCTTGTCCAGAGGATCTCTGCACAGTGGAATGTGGCTCCCAGCCTCTTCCTCCTGCCCCCCCCCCCGTATGCAAATACTCTTCTTCTGGGATCTCAGCTCAGTATCACTTCCTCAAGGAGGACCCCTGAGAGCAGTAAATGCCTCTCTTCCTTGTTCTTATATCTGTTTCCACTTCTTTGTAATACCACTCTGTAATGTTACATATATAAAGTGATGACTTCATTAACATCTCTGCCCAACTAGACTACAACTCCCCAGCACGTAGCCTGACACCTAGCAGGCATATAAGTATTTGATAAACAAACGACTTCCTTTTTCTTTTCCAAAAAGGAAACAAGTCAAGTTTTAATTAAGGATGCAGGACCTTTGCATTGATCTTATAGGAAAAAGTCACAGTGGACTGATAAACTCAAAGCATATACATGGCACACTCTGGGACTCTCCCCTTCTGCCACAGGAGAGTACAACAGCTTGGCAGGGGAGAGAAGGGGGTTTGGGATCAGGACGGGGCCCATGAGGATTGTGAAAGACTGTCTCGTTCTTACGTGATTCTCAGATGGGAAGTAGGAGAGGCCAACCATCCTCTCCAGGGAGCTACTCTCGCCATTTTGCAGGTCTTACAGGCCTCCAGCTGTGGCCTGGTGAAGAGTGTGTGTGCTCACAGGTGTGTGTGCATGTGTTTGTCCTGCACCAGGTACTGGTAAGACAGTTGGGGGTTTCAGATGGGAACCCTGAATAGGGGGAAATGGAGGTAGGCAGAGAGGGCAGAAAACAGCAAGCCATTTATTTCTAAAACATCCCTCTAAAAGTTCTAAAAGGGGATCATTTGACTTTGTGTGTCGAGTGGGTTCTGGGCTCATTGATTCCATTTCAGAATCAATTTTGTGGGCACCGCAGGACTCAGAAATATTCTTTACCAGGGCCTGGCTTATGTCACCTGTTACTGCAGTCATGGAAGCTAGAATTCAGTTTGATTAGGACAGAGTCCCTAAGAGCTCTCTAAGATAAAGTGGCTTCAAAAGGAACCCCCAAAGAACCACAGTATTTAAACCAAAGAAATCAATTTTTAGTACCATCAAGCTGGTTTCCACGTCGCTTCAGCCACAACCAAAGGTTTGGCAGGAACATGGATTCAAGACTAGGAATTGCCAGACAGCAGGCATGATAAATCAGTTACTGCTTTTGGGATACTCTGTCATCCTCCCCTTCCTGCTTCCAAGGACTGAAGGTGGAAATCCAAGTGTAGCATTAATTTCCATTGGATTCATAGTCTCTGGGCTTAGTGTGCTAAGAGCATTAGAAGGACATGGATAAATTGGGAGGACTTGGTGTACTGAGGAAGATGTGAGCAGAATCACTTCATTCTAATCACCTGAACTAAAGAGCATTTTGAGGGGCCCAGTGAATTTTTTTTTTTTTGAGACTGAGTCTCACATTGTCCCCCTCAGTAGAGTGCTGTGACTTCACAGCTCACAGCAACCTCCAGTTCTTGGGCTTAGGCAATTCTCTTGCCTCAGCCTCCCAAGTAGCTGGGACTACAGACGCCACAACGCCCAGCTATTTTTTTGTTGCAGTTTGACCAGGGCCAGGTTTGAACCCACCACCCCCGGTATATGGGGCTGGCGCCCTACGTGCCCAGGGCCATTGATTTTTGAAATCCTGTATGAAAACAATCTGAGATCGGAGATCTCATCTTTCAAGGTTTTTTTAGTCAATTTTATCAATAAAAGATGTGAAGTAGTATTGTGGGGTAAAATTCTCCGAAATTATATTACTACAGCTTTTGATCTAACATCTGTGATAAGATATTTAAAAATCCACCCTGGTGGTGGCTTTTAAGACTAAAAGATTGAGAAACATTATTATGGATTTGCAATTAATATGAAGAACCATATCTGATCTAACATTTTCCTTTCTCATACCCTATTGGTTCTGGGCAGCAGTAAGTACAAAGTAGTGTTAATAAAGGGACTCTGGTCTGTCCTTTACAGATTGGAGACATAATTATTGAGTCTCCTCCAAGTGTAAGAGGAGAAAAACAATTACACTCTCTCCTTCCCCCTTCTCTCACCTCCCGCCTACATTCACAGCTTCACTCCTACCTCTGTTATTGGGGTCCTGAAAGCACATAGGAGTGCCATTGAAAGGGAGTGGCCTGAATTAGCTACAGTATGTGATAAAAGCATGTTACTGTAACTGAAACAAATCACTTGTCATACAACTCACAATTCCTCTGGACATCTGGTTGAGAAACTAATGAGCTGATTGCTTTCCTAGAAAAAAAAAGACAATGCTTTTTTGTTTACCCATTACCTCTCCCTACTAACAAAAGGGTATAATCTTGCTTCTTTTGAACCTCTTTGTAGGTCTATCTCACTTAACACAATAGCTGTGTTCCTGAGAACTTGTGTGCTGGTTGTTTTTTTGTAAGCAGTACCATATTTGAGAGGCACTAACAGGGCTTCCTATTTAAAGGAATTCCATATGAAGCAAGTAATGAAAATATGGCTATAAAGACTATGGCAACATGAGAAATGTCTAAGACTTAGTGTTAAGAGGAAAAAGCCATAATCAAAATTGTAGGGACATTATGATTAAACATTTAAAATGATATAGATGTGCATATGATAAAATTTTGAAGAGACTTTTCCAAAAATGATAACTTATATTACAATGATGGAATATGAGTAATCTAATCCTTATCCTACTTTCAAACTTTATAGAATGATGGAATATTCTGAAAGTTAATTTTTTTAAATTAAAAATGTAGGCCAGGCACGGTAGCTCATGCCTGTAATACTAGCACTGTAGGAGGCCAAGGTGAGAGAACTGCTTGAGCTTAGGAGTTCAAGATCAGCCTGAGCAAAGAGCGAAACAACCATCTCCTAAAAATAGAAAAATTAGCAAGGCATTGTGCTAGGTGGCTGTAGTCCTGTTGCAGGAAGACAAGGCCCAGTGGTGAGAAAGAGCACCCAAACACCATGATTATAAGAGGAAGGACTTTATTTCAGCCAGCCAGAGTAAGGCACAGAAGAATTCAAAATGGCTGTGCTCCCCCACCGGCTCAGTCTTCTCCTTTTTATCCCCAGTCACAAAGTTCTGGCCCATGGGTACCTTTGTCATTGGTCAGTTTGAATCAAGCCAGAGAGGGGGCTTTCACAGAAGCAGAAGCAAGCTTCAGCCTCTAAGTCCCAGGAAGTTAAGTTTTTACAAATTCTTCAGAGCTGAGTCACCACAGGGAGGACCTTTTCAGGTGTATCGTGGGGGTCTCCTTGAGAAGACCTCTGTTCTCTTAGACCTTACTTTTTCCAGGTATCTTCTCTCAGTCTCAGCTACAAAGAAAGCTGAGGCAGGAGGATCACTTGAACCCAGTAGTTTGAGGTTGCTGTGAGCGAGGCTAACACTAGGGCACTCTAGCTTGGGGCAATAGAACGAGATTCTGTTACAAACAAGAAAAAAACCTAAAAATGTAAATTAATAGAATTATGTGATAAATCTCATTTTAAAAGTTAGACATTAAGGCTCGGCACCTGTGGCTCAACAGGCTAAGGTGCCAGCCACGTACACCTGAGCTGGTGAGTTAAAATCCAGCCTGGGCCCGCCAAACAACAATGACAGCTGCAACAAAAAACAAAAAAAAAATGGCCGGGCGTTGTGGCAGGCGCCTGTAGTCCCAGCTACTTGGGAGGCAGAGGCAGGAGACTTGCTTGAGCCCAGGAA